>PNEQ01033682.1:0-30693 GCA_003012365.1 Medauroidea extradentata | reverse complement strand
AATGCCGCGTCGCCTCAACGAGCCAAGCGCTGAACTAGCGTGCAAGCTTCCCGCTGAACCGTTTTTACTATGGGACTTTCAGCGACAACACTATCATTTTATCTTACGCGACGAAAGGGAAAGAGTCGCTCTACAGGTCTATAATATTCAGAATATCGTGAAAATGATTACTCTTACATAAAAATCAGCGTCAAAAGTCTCGATTCGGTCACTTTCACACTCAAAAAATACTTGTTAGGAACGATAGCAGTTAATGGCAAAATTATATACCTGTACTAAGATCCTTAAATGCTTTTCGTAGCCTACCCGCGTGGCAACATGTAGAATGGTTTTCGAATGAAATCAGGATTGTTAAAGGTCTGCGCGCCTCTTCACGATTCTAGTAGACGGCGCCCTTAATCAAAATGTTCAGCTACGGAGTATGTGGAAGAAATAGTGATAAGACACAACCACGCTTGGAGGTTCGAAAGTGCCACGTAATAATTCGTTTCGGGTAATAGAGTCGGCGGTATGCACCCTGTCAGTGCCGGCGGAGAAGGGGGGGGGGGGATAAGTGGGGACTGTCTCTCCTTTAGAACAAAATGGTGGGACAGTATATGCATCTGTACCCACCCTAAGTTTTATTATTTGAAAATATTACAATTTCTGCTAGCTGTATATTCAATATTTAGACTCGAAAACCACTTAAATAGCACCAATTTGCACGCTAAAATCCAAAATTTCCCGGGAGAGGACCCGCGGAAGCCCCCCTCCCACGCTGTAATAAGTTATAATAGGATAATACTTGGGATAAAATTTATGTCAAAGTTCCTGTCCCTCTTTACAAGAATACCTTCTGCCGCTTCTGTACTCCGTGATATCATTCGTCAGGAAATCGATTATTACGGAATAGTTGAAGTCAAAGCAAAGAGAGGCGACGGTATAGGCACCCTATGACGGAACACTTGCAAACCACTCCAATTGAAAGATTTAAGAGTGCGTGGTAGATAAATAAACGCTGAAAACATCAGTTGATTTCTACGCTTTTTTCGAAGCCAATATGGATAAAATACTCAATGACAATTCTAGATAATAGTATTTGCCAACTTAACGAGTAAATATTTATCCATAATTACTAATTCGTTACGCGTGACCTCTTGCTCCGCAGTTAAATGCACGAGGTTCCGGCGTCAGAGATTGTGCCTCAGAAGTCCGTAACACTGGAAATCATTTTGTTTAAAACGTTGGCTAAAACTATTGTCTAGGATTGATATTGTTTACTTTTCGCAAATTGGCTTCAGGAAACCTATAGTTTAGATTAATGCTTTTACCGTTGAATTTATTGCGTGCCCTACGAGAGCATTTCTCGGCGAATTCAACAAGCCAGAAAAGAAATATTCTGTAACTTGTAACTTGTTATTATCTAGACAGTCATCCCCCGCATTACCTGTATTGTATATAAGAACGTTGTAAACGTACCACGAACAAACACGTCATGGGTCACCCACATTGCAGACATGATGAATCCTGTATCAAATCGCTGAGTGAGGTGGTGCCTATTCCTATTTTCACGTTCTCACGCTTTTGCTAAAAACGCGCTGTATTTCGGCACAGTGACGTAGGATGCATTAAGCAGGTCTTTGACAAGTGTTGAACTAAGGCGGTAAATGTCGCGGACAACATTACCACCGGCGGAGTTGAGCTATGCTCGCAGCTGATGCAGACTCAACTCTGGAGTCACGTGGTTGTTTGCTAGCTAGGTTAGCGGAGACCATTACCACGTAGCCACGAACACGACGTCGGAATCACCTTGTTAAGTGATGCCATCAGGTGCGCGCCCCGGGTAAATATTTGGTGACCGGTGCATCGCTACCAGCTCTTTTATTGAGGGTTTGAGCTGGGAATTGGCTTACATTACACAAGGAAGGACAACATGCTCACTGCGATTTACTCGTCTTTGCCATACAAGCTCTATGAAGTGGTTACGTAAGGCGGACATAACAAGCCTGCTGCGAATTACTCGTCTTTACAGCACGTATTCTATGCAGTGTCTACGCGAGCTGGAGCGAAGATTATCCCGCTATTTTCAACACCATGTTTTTTTTTTTTTATAATTGTACCTGAAAATTGTTTTCTTGTTTTAGACAAGAAATGTGACTAAATTTTCCTCTTTTAAAAAATTTTATATGTCGCATAGTTTTCGCATAATGGCTCGTTAAAGCTAAAATTTGCATGCAGAAATTTTACATCTATACAGTCAACTCCCGATTATCCGCGCTAATGGAGGGGCTGATACCTCGGATAATCCAAAATCGCTGATAATACACTTTTACCTTTTCTTAGATCTCAGTAGAAAGAAAAATGATCAAATACATTCCTGCAATAAAAGGCAGCAGTTTAAAACAGTACAATCTCGATTATTCGCATTAACGATTAAGGGGTATCCGCTAATAAAAAAAACACGATTAATAAAAAATCTCAGATACCCTTATTTGACCAAAAAAAAATCTCGTTAACCCATTCATGCGCGACTTACTCTAGTTAATCCATTCATGTGCGGAGCTAATTGTTTCGGTTACTGTAAAAGACTTATAACTTCAAGTTTTTCAAAATACTGTTGCGGACATAACACGTTGGTGAATATTACGCGAGAAAAAACAACGTGCATTTATAAAAAAAAATGTGTTTTTAAAAAAAAATTCATTTTTTTTTTCAACTACTACAAATAATTTATTTTGCCCGGATAATCCGCAAATCGGATAATCCGCACACGGATAATCGGGAGTCTACTGAATTTTATATTTTTATATGAAATCTTCCATGAAACTAAAACCAAGTGTTAACATTTCACCAATATCAAAACTTAACATTGTTGACGCCAATAAGATATAGTTTTTGGTTATTATAAGTGTTCGAGAGTACTCAGTTCAAAGTGAACAGACTATAGATGGATGGAGTGGGTTATTCCCCGCCTTGAAAGACAGGGTAGGAATCTCTTCCAGCTACCTCGCTCCGATGAAGTGAAATTACAGTTTACACTATATGACGGCTTGTTTTTAAATCCTTGCCTGGAACTTAAGTAGGCTACCCTCGACATTCACGTCGCTAATTTAGACTTATCTACATCAACTTATGGCCTGCTGACCTGTGGTGTAATAAATAGACTACCAATTAGAACTTATATAAAAAAAAAACACCGAAGGAACCGTATTTAGAACTGAAGTACAGAATATCTAGTCGTAACAGTATTTGTTATTCATTGATACCTTGAAAATAACCGGGTTCATAACATATATTCATACTTTCAGCCACCTGTGCAAAAACAACGTGATTATTACGTTTCAAAGGCACGACCAGCGTTGTGGAGTGTTTAAAGCATAGCCTTAGGAAATAGCGCATTCGATAACTGTACGAGCCTTGACATTTATATGCTGTATAGGACTACACCAAACTAATGTTACAGCAGCACTTCAATAGAAATGGCTATTGACATTCCAGTAACAATAACAGAAAAAAAAAAAGACCAAGACAGACCTACACTACCACAGAAAAGTGTGCGAAAAGTAACCTAGGGGCATGTGGTTTAACCGCTGAATATTTTGGTAATTTTTGCTTAATTAATGCTATCGCTTTTCGGTTAGTATAAGTTCTGTGATCATGGAACGATTACTGCAATTGGTCAGGGGCGTCATTTCAGGTTTTTCCAGGGGGGGGGGGCAAGATTTTGTTTTCTGACGACAGTGACCTTGTTACATTTTTTTATTAATTAAGCATGTATAATTTAGATACTTTAATAATAAAACTTCAGTTTTATGTCCTTAAGTTAGCATTATTTACATTTAAAAATACAAAAAATATATTTATACACAAAAATTCCAAATCCAGGGGGGGGGGGCATTTGCTCCCCCCCCCTGTAGCCCCAAATGACGCCCCTGTAATTGGTTGGTATTGTATATTGTAAACTGAACCGTTTATGTGAACATACGCCACTGCGAGTGAATGTCGCAAGTTGAAGAATCACGCAATAAAAAAAAACAGTGTTAGCTGTTGTCAACAAACAAATAAAAAAGAATACAGATACATCCGGAAAGGAACATAGGACGTCCAGAAACAGACACGTAATAAGCACAACTCGCAAATCTTGGGCTAAATTGGATACGAAAATGTAAGCGGAATGTTGTACGCGCACAACGTGGCAACGCTGCACGGAGATAGTCCCCTCTTGCGCTCCACGCCCAGGTATTATTTTACGTACGTTTCTGTGCGTCAAGTAAGCGTAGAATCATATTTGGCCTGCTCAGGATTTTAAGAGTGTGTGATATATAAATAAACGCTGAAAACATCTATTGATCTACGCTTTTTTCGAAGCCAATATGAATAAAATACTCAATGGCAATCCTAGATAATGGTATTCGCCAACTTAATGAGTAAATATTTATCCAGAATTACTCAATCGTTACGCGTGATCTCTTGCGCCGCAGTTAAATGCACGAGGTTTCGGCGTCAGAGATTGTGCCTCAGAAGTACTTAACACTGGAAACAATTTTGTTTAAAACGTTGGCTAAAACTATTGTCTAGGATTGCTATTGTTTAATTTTCGCAAATTGGCTTCAAAAAACCTAAGATACAGTTATAGATTAATGCTTTTAGCGTTGACTTATACACCACGTCCTCATAAGGGTGTTCAAGTGTGATAAAATCGTAATTTTGTATTTATACGAAATAGTGTTAGTTTTGTAGACGATACTTGTTAGTAGAAATTTCTCTTACGAAATAATTTTAGTTCGAATAGTTTACGCTGCCATGCAATTAGTAAAAACCAATTGATTTACGTATCAGAAATAATAAACAGAGAAATAACATGCCATGGGCTACGTAATAAAACATCACAAAAAACGTTCCGTGAAAAAAAAAAAAAAAAAATGGTTGGTACTGGGATTTTCCCGGTATTTTTGAGGTTATTCAAAAATTCGAAACATTGCGTTGTGGGTTTTAAAATGTTTTATTACATTTCTCGTAGGACGTAAGTTCATAGTGAATTATTTAATTTAATTAGGTCAGTTGATTTTCACTATTTTCACGGCAGCAGAACATGCAAATTTTGACTCTGACGCGTCATTATGAGAAAATTATGAGAGTTAAAATTGCTTTGTAAGAGGAAACTGTACTCACAAGTATCGTCTACAAAACTAAAACAAATTCATATGAATATAAAATAACGATTTTATCGCACTTGAACACTCTTAATCTGCACCCGTGGAGCGCATAGGAAGGGACTACTGCTATGTTCCCGCATTGTGTATGTAAAATGTCATCGTGCAACATTTGGCCGCTAACATTATCGTATCGTCTTCAGCTCAGGATTCGTGTGGTGTGCCAATTAAGAATTTGCTCCTGGAAATCCTGTGTAGTCATATCCCGAAAGACGACAAAAAATATAAAGTAATGTAATTAGGTTTTACGTCTCGTCGACAGCGAGTTCATTATAGACGGCGACACACGACTTGGTATAATGACAGCAGCTGGGAGAGGAGTCGGCCATGGCCTCTGTCAAGGAACAATCCCAGCATTCACCTGGAGTAATTCCGGAAACGGTGGAAAACCGATATCAGGATGGCCGGAGATGGGGATCGAACCCGGGTCCTCCCGAATGCATATCCAACGTTTTACCGTTGCGCCACCTCGGCCAGTTCGACAAAAAAACCAATAATAGCAACATCATGTCTTTGAATGTTTTATGCAATGGGACAGACTGACAAACTGTATTATTTTAGACATACACCATTGCAATATTACGTCGTCCCAGAAATCTTAGACGGCATAATATTGCAACGGCGTATGTCCAAAATACACTGTTAAAAACTTCCGTAAATTCACGGAAATATTTACAGAAAAGTACCATAATTTTACGGAAGTGGCTTCTGTAATATTTTGTTTACGGAAATTTGTCCGTATTGCCAGTTTGCGGATGTTTGACCATAACTTTCCATAAATTCATGAAAATATGTTTCTACTATTTTAAAGCGTATTTTACTGTGCTTCTTAAAAAAGAGTGTTATTAATAATCACTATGAATCCTGGATGTCAAATACAAAATTTGTCTCTTATAAAGTTCATATCTTACCACTGCATGGAATTTATTTACTCTTAAATAGTCACTGTGGTTGAATGGTTAGAGCTTCTGTCTGACAATTATAAGGTCGTGGGTTCGAATCCCAGCAACTTCGAAAAATTTGTCAGAATCTCGATAACACATAGCTAATAAGAAAATGTAGTACTTCTAGAAAATTGAGTGCTAGTAGATTACAGAAATTTAACTTTTTTTTTTAGCGGAAAACGGATTATCCGTTATTTTACGGAGGGTTCCGTTATCAAGAAAAACTGAGTGTCCGTTACTTTACGAAGATTTCTGGATAATTTTTTGCCAGTACTTTTTCGTAATTTCACGGAAATATTTTCTAACAGTGTAATACAGTTTGTCAATAGCAACATAAATTAATTCCGTAATGGAATATAGCTGGAGTATGACGAAAGACGACACATACAACAAAAATACCAAGAAATCAACAAATTAAGGTGTATGAAAATGGCGGAAAATTGTACGAGGACAAATATGACAACACAAACGACAAGAGGCACGGATGGGTGGAGATACAAGCCACACAACAATGATAAAACACACGAAAAGTAGAAAACTAGTTGGCTTACTTGTGGAGTTTTTCTGCAGCACCGAAACATTGGTGTGTATATCAACAAAACCTGTTCAGTTCAACATAAATTATATATTATTTACATGTTTGATGCAGCACTATCACAGAATACATAAGTACTACTACTACAGATTCTTCTTCTTTCTTCGTCATGCCCGACTAAGGAGCGCGATTGAACTTATTTAGCTGATGTCATTGCCTTTTTATTCTTCTCCCAAAATCTCTTCATCTCCTCACTGTGGTTTTTCTTGCAATCTTCTGACCAGGTTTTGTTGACGTTAGTATTTGGGTGGTATGCAAAGTGGGGATTGTCAACTAGTTTTCTGAATCTTGATCTGTCTAGTATAGTGTCATCTGTGATGCCTATTTCCTGAAGATCGTTTCCAACTTCAAGCAGCCAATTGTTAGTAATACTACTACTACTACTACTACTACTACTACAACTACAACAACAACTACTACTACTACTACTACTACTACTACTACTACTACTACTACTACTACTAATTATTATTATTATTATTTTATTCTCTGGCACTGCTGTGTTTATTCACGGCAGTTATTTTCAGTATTGACAAGGAAAACATAACTTATTCGAGTAGTAGAGAAAAAAAAAAACGAAGTCTTTACTCACAATGTTTGATTGGCAGCTCAAACAACAAGTGTTGTTATTTGCTGGTTTGAGGCGAAGACAAGTGTACTGTGTTCTCGCAGTAACGTTTTTTATTTTATTGAACCTACCACTGTAGCAAAGTCCAACCTAATTATATATTTCAATTTCGAACGAAACCGGTATATATGTCCTGCAAACCGACAGTCTGAAATAATACTATGTTAGCCAGTGTTGAGGGTCTCAAATTAATGCTTCCAACGTGCACGGTGTCTTAAAAGTCATATTCAGAAGAAGTCACACACTTCAGTTCAGTGGTGCATCCATAAGAAAGGGGAGGAGGGTTCCGCAGGCCTCAACAATCCCCCCCCCCCCTCCTAGAACTATGAAGACAATTAAAAATGTAGTAACACATTTTTTATATTTGCATCTTCTCATTAATGCCGCAACTTACAACGGAATTACGTCACGTGTTCTCTACAAACAAATCTGGGTACTCAATTTCATACTGCGTATGTCAACGAAAATAATATTATTGCCCTTGTCCAAAGATCTACTGGGAAAGAGTGAGTGGAATGACAAAGGATGCCTTCATTTTAGTATTTTTTTTTTGTAAATAATAAACGCTAAACCTGTTGTATTTACACTACACCTCTACACTCTAACGACGAAGCCGAGAGAGGTGACGCAGCGATAACACGTTTTACCCGCATTCGAGAGGACCCGGGTTCGATCCAAGGCTCCGGCCATCCTGATTTCGGTTTTTCCATTGTTTCCCCAAATCGCTCCAGGCAAATTCTGGGATGGTACGTTAACAAAGGCCGTGTTCGAATTGGCCGTCTAAGGGCCCTTACCATGCTTCAAGCCCTTGAAAAATGCATCGCGAAAGTGACGTCACACATGCCGCTGTTCGATTCACATCAAGGGCTCATATGCACCCTAGAATGTCCCCTTCAGCTAAGAAGACGAGCCGCTTACCCTTCTCGTGTCCTACATCCGAATTTGCAAAAGGCAGTCTACTTCATGAAGGGAACAAGGGCATAGGGCTCAAGGGGAAATGATCAAGGACACGTTGCACTGAATTCGAACCCGTTCAAACTCCCAGCTGCTGTCATTGTACCAAGTTACTAGTATGTTGTCACCGCCTATAATGACCTTGCTGTGGACGAGACGTTAAGTCCACTTATACCTTACATCTAACAGCGTAAAAAAAAAAAAAATACAGGCCTACCAACGAGCATAACTAATGATCACCATTAAACACTGAATTTCATGTACTGTACGTACATAACGCTCGCAATTCGAATTGCAAGCACTTATTTTGAAATGAGCTAAAATTAGTGATATAGATAATATCCGTTACAACTGTTTACCCAATACGCCTAGTTAAAATACAATTTATGCGATTTTAATTTCCACATTACGTGTGTCGTACACTTAAAAAGTGGTTATTTTAGCAACATACCAAAAGGTTGACCAACTTAACCTTTAAAGGGGTAAGGGGGGGAGGAGAAGTCAGAGTCGTACTAACCGACTTATGTATATAGTGACGTATGTTTATAGTCCATTATCGCTAGAGATACTGGAAAATCGCGAAAATGTTTAAAATAGTCTCCAATAAACTGTAGTGTATTAACCGTGACACGTGTGAACAGTTTTGGGACAAATCACACACCCTGTGTGTCCAAGCTGTACAGTTCTAACTGGGTCTGTTGTAGAGAGAAAAAATGCTACAAATAAACCATAGCCAATGTCGATACAAAACATTCAGTGTTATATACAGCATGTTGGAGCCTAGCAAACAGTCAACTATTCCCGCGATTTTCCAGTGTCTCTAATTATCGCCTCTCCGCGCAAGCCACTCAGATGGCGTGTAGTGCTTGACTATTATCCTTTTTACTATTGGGCTTTAAGCTGTGGCCACAATATTTTATATACAGGCAGCATAGTTCAAAGTCTATGACGCTTGGTTTCATAGTTGTGTTTTTCGAATCCGGATGTTATTTTTCCTTGTACAGCAGTCTGGAAAACCCATTTTTGGCCATTTTGAGGGGCACGGAAATGATGTTTCTAATACACGTATTGCATTTTTTAAACTATAGCGACATGGTTTGAAGTGTGTGTTCTTTTCGTAGACATACATATATAATGTGCGTTAAATAATTTCGTTCAGAAAAGAATAATCGTAACTCGCTGCAACGAATTTGAAGTGCAGGTAGGGAGGCCCCTTAAACTACAACCTGTAAGTCATGCATCACTTGGAGACGAATACGTGATCCGATAGACGGTTATATTAAGCAACTGTAGGTTTGGTCAGTCACGCGACCAGGCATTGCCCATCATCACCTACGTCTGGACGTCTGAAAGCAATTAAGGGTCTTTAAAATTGGCGGAAATTCAAAACAACCCGTTAAATGCTATACATAGGGACCTGAAAAATTCGTCTTTTCTTTCACACACACGCTAGAATTCCAGCAACTATAAGTGCGCAATTGGCTCTTCACTCATTTGACTTCCCCTGGAAGTCTCTGAGCCAATAACACAAAATATACCGTAACGTGCCCCATTCCACTGTATCAGCGAGCAGCTAATGAACAGCAGGGACCCCTGTTTTTCGCGAAAAGAATTTTTCCCCGGTTTGTTTCAGTGCTTTACGTGCATATATGCAATATTACTTCATGTTTATTGGCAGCGTGTCTATGTGAATAGCCGTATCTCATTTGACTGAGCCAATTAAAAAAAAAAAAAAAAAAAAAAAAACGTTCCTGCAACACCATACGTCTGTGATTTGCCGGTAGAATCGCAAGGCTCGTGAGAGTTTATCGAATCACTAACCACAAAGCAAAACTATAGATGTGCACGTGAGTCGCCGAAACAAAGTGGGGCAAAATTCTTTTCGCGAAAAACCAGGGTCCCCATACTGAAGAGTTATTGTCTGCTTAAATACGCAGTTATTCTTGTAGGGCTAACCTAGGTTAGTGGACACGCGAATTATTCAGGTTCCTAGCTGTACATTAGCTAACTCTTTTACTTCATGCAAAGACAACAGCTACACGTTACTTCATTTACATTTCTTATCATATTCGACTCATGCTTTTTATTCGCTAATTTGAACATTGTGCTTGGCTTGTGACTTTTGTTATGTCAACTGTTTATTTTATTTTTCGCACCAGTTAGTGTGTTTCGTCTGTTAACAGTTATCTGTACGGACCCCTGTTTTTCGCGAAAAGAATTTTGCCCCACTCTGTTTCGGTGTCTTACGTACACATCTGCAGTTCTGCTTCGTGGTCAGTGATTGGATATCTTAACTCTGATGAGCCTTGGGATTCTACCGGCAAATCACAAACTTGTGTTGTTGCAGGAACGTTATTGTAATTGGCTCAGTCAAATAAGATACGGCTCTTCACACTGACACGCTGCCAATAACCATGAAGCATAATTGCATATGTGCACGTAAGTCACTGAAACAAGCTGGGGCAAAATTCTTTTCGCGAAAAACAAGGGTCACTAGTTATCTGCTCTCGAGTAGGGTTGACTGAGATTTAATCGCGAAGACGCTTTAGTAAGTTACCAAAGTTTTAAAATTTTACTCCGATAACGGTTTGAACCCCTCAAGCTGAAATTTTGCACTACCCAAACCAATCTCGTGACTTATTTTAACCGCATACAGAAAAAAAATTCACACAAAATTTTTATACAGTAGTCTTGTACATTAATTTTAACATAAAAATCTAAACATTTAAAAATTCTGAAGGAAAAAATAACTGTTGTTTACAGGAATGTTTACCAGCTAATAACAGTGATTTTTTTTTGGCAAGAAACACAGTGAACGTAAAGGGAAAAAAGTGAAATTTTTATATAAGTTTCCTTCCTACGTACCAAACAAACGTAGTACTAACTGTATCTTTGAGCAACGTGAGATGCATTAATGCAATTAACATAGTTAACCAGAGATAAAAGAGAAAATAACCTTGTTTTTTTAGTGTGTCTTCAGTATACTGAAAGTGTGGTGTAAAGTCGGGTCCCCATTTACGCACAGATTTAGGTGTGTGGTTTCCACCAAAGATTCATCCTAGGGGCCTAAAAACAGAGGAAAATTAAAACACTGCATGTCAGTTATGTGCGACGCGAATAGAGGTGTAATGGTTACCGTCGAGTGCGGCAAACTGAACCTTATGGTTCCACTGTCTCTGCGCGTCAAACGCGGAAAATTATATCTGGTACATAGGCCTCTAAAGCCCGGTACACACCATAGGCGGTTCGGGATAAAGTGAGCACTCAAAAAAGCCCTGTTAAAGTTCTATTTTCAGCCAATTCGTATCTTTCCGCCCGTAACTGCTAACGACGGGAAATGTCTTACCTCTCTGGACACAGCACTTGATGTTTGCGCATGTAAATTAAATTGTGCAGTCAGCCGGGACCGTTACAATTTGAAGAGAAAAAAGGTTTATTAATTATATAAATTACAATTATGTCGGTTTCGGTTGCTTTTGTTCCAGTATCGCTGTATTTAAATAGTAAAATACATGGAACTATGTTGCGTCATTTTACTGCCAACCATACAAGTTGTAAGGCAACTAGAATTATTGTTGAACTATATGCAGTCATAGTCAGTAATATTTTTCAACGGATAGATTTTAGTGCTCACTTTATCCCGAACGATCTATATCCATAATTCAGTATATAATTCCGTACCAAGTTCACCGCAAGTAGTACTGCGACAGTGTGTACCGCAACTACGCTGGTTCCAGGCAGAATTCCGTACTGAATTTCACAGATAGAGACCGTCCTATTTTTAATCATAGCGTACGTTCATGCGCATGCGCAATGCCATAGCCATCTTTAGTAGAAGGCCGCGTCCATAAATCTGGCAACACTGCCAAGAAGGGTCATTTTAACACTTTTCTAAGCTCTCCAGCGTCAATGGCTTTCCTTAAGTCGTCGCCGTGTAGACAAAATTACGAATCAGGGACACCAATTGTCGCTGGAGAGCTTAAAAAAGTGTTAAAATGACTTTTCTTGGCAGTGTTGCCAGATTTATGGCCACGGCCTTCTACTAAAGATGGCTATGGCAATGCACAGTTTCAGCCACCGCGCATGCGAACTATGTAAGTAGGGTTGCCAATATACTTGGAATAGAAATAAAATTCTTGTTTACTACTGAACACACTACCATCGGAGTTATCAAAACATGTTTCACACAAGATTGTTCCACTTATTTGGCAATTACAGGTACGTCTTATATTGTGAAATAGTTTTTGGGAATTTTATAGCTATACTTTATGGAATATAGCTATCAACATCACAAATATATTTTTCTTCTTTATGTACTGAAACATGTTTACTAAACAGTGATAGTGTGAACGCAACACGAAAGTTTTGGGTATAAAATCGCAATCGAAATTTATGACTAGAATTAAGTAAGTAACTGTGTAAAGAATTTAGGATAGTGTGTGCCGTTTTAAGAAGGTGACTATCTACATGAAACTGGTGACTACACCGCAGAGTAAAATACTAGAGAAAAGAAAAAAAAAAAAAAAAGGCAGGGGGGAAACTTACCGAGACGACAAGTTTAGGGAATTCGTGTTCTCGTTTATCATCTTAGATTAGCGACGACTATGAGCTTCCTGACATTAGATTGTTTGTTAATTAAAATATTAGCGTACGTGTTAAACTGGCAAAACACACACGTTATTTTCAACAATTTAAATTTATAATAAATGCATCTCTAAATGGACGGTTTTGTTTAGTTCTCTACGTGCTAGGATATGTCGTTGCATGAAATAAAATTTAAGTTACGAATTTTTTGTTGCTTGTGATACATGATGTGCGATTAATTTCTCATTTTACGTTTTAGTGTTCTATTGAGTGGTTGAAAATAAACAGGAAAAAAAAAAAAAAGCAAATTGAGCAGTACATTTGTACCGTCGTCCGAAAGTCCAGTTTCTAAAACATGGGTTTCGGAAACTGATGTTTGAGTGAGATGTAAAACCCTTCTGGTTCTGTGGGTGTAAACAGCGCGAAAATCATTTTGTTGCATGGATTGGCAATTAACGTTTCGTGAAAAAGTTAGGTTTCGTGTGCGCTGTCAACAGTGCAACAAGGGTTTCAGGAGTGCCGAGTACGACATTGATCAGTTATATTTGTTTGTTGTATTTGTGAACATTATATTTTCAGCAGTACAGAAGAGAAATAAAATTTATACTTGAATTCTTAAGTAGACTAGTAAGATATATTTTAATAGCCCATGTTAATTAAAGAACGACTTGTGTCTTAAATAATTAATTGTCTTGATTGTTGTTAAATTTCCATTCTCTTTCGTAAAAATTTTTTTAAATAAATCTTGTATTGACTCGTGATATTGTCCGCAATTTTTCGTTGACATAATCAAGTTTCCGAAACTGCAGTTTCGCGTTGTGGTGTAAACACTTTATCCAGATCTTGGTTTCGAAAGTTGGGTTTCCAAAACTGAACTAGGCGACGCTATAGACGCACTAAATGTCTTAAACACAAAAAAATTAGCACATAATTAGAGGTACGTCAATTTCGCGGATTCGTCTGGCAGCAGCCTAGACTTGTCAGTCCTATACACCCACTGACCACAATCGATTATCTATTGGCTTATAACCGTACAAGCCGGTAGCAAGCGATAGCACTTCGAATTATTTCCTTATTTACTACTGGCTTGCAGTAGTCAAACGCGTTTCGTAACAGTCGCCAGCAAGTCACGGTCATGACAATGAAGTATACACAATTGGCGTTCAACCTGACCTGGAATGTATATGCGAAATTTACGTACCTCTACACATAATGTATAAGTAACGCAGGGATATTATTTATACATGCATGTAAGATAATTAAGATAATTTTATTTGGACCCCTTCCCCCTCACACAAGCGAAAAACCTGTGTGCGCCACTGCTTGAATTCGACGCTTCTAACAGAATTCCACGAATGTACTTTCAGAACAACGTGGCTGATTTGACGACCGCAACTTTGATAACAGTTGAATAACGCGTCTCTCGCGGAAAGTTTTTGTTTGTTTTTTTCAAGGCTGGCTGCAGTGACGGCGCGCGTGAGCAGACGCTAGTTGGCAAGATTGCTTGCGCGCCAGGGAGGGGAGGCGACGAAGGAAGAATGGAGAAGGGGAAAGGACAAGCGACGCGTGGTTTGAAACTGTTGGCAGTTGAATGTCGGTTCGTTTCGTAAAGGGACGAAGCTGGAAAGCGTGGCCGAGGAGAGAAAGGCGGCCGTCGCTGAGGAAGTAATCCACCTGGCCGATCGACACGAGCACAGCAAAAATGGAGACGCTTCTGTCGAAAGCCGAAATCCCGATCATAGATCTGAGTTACATGAGTGAGTAGCCCTTGTTTCTCGCTATCTTTAACTTAATTTCTCTAGAACTGTTATACAAATGTGTATTTCCTTTCATTTCATTACCTCACTCATGAGGTGTTCTTTTACAAATGCATTTCTGTATTGCTAGTGTTTTTTTTTCTACGTCTGTCGGCACGTGTAATCTAACTAGCAGGCTTTCGTTTTGGTAAACGTACACGGAAATGTACTACAACATAGCAAATAAGGAAAGAAGACAGCACAGGTGCCGAAATGTTCGATAGTTTGTCGCTTACCTAGTTTTTTTTATTTTAAATTTTCGAATAATCTCTCTGAATAATACGAAAATAGGAACTCAAGACTGTTTTGTAGGAGACTGTTGTAAATACGTATACGAGTATACGTCTTAAAAGCTAAATTTAAATTAGTTGTGTTAGCGATAAATACATCGATAATAAATACGAGCAGTTTAGAAATAAAAGTCCGTGAATATTGTGTTATATGTAATTTTTAACTGCGACTGCACCGTATTGGAATAACAAACAAAGCGTGGCGTACGGACAAGGTTTCGCCTTTTTCTGTTGGTTACTGGGGAGGGCGCATTAGCCAATAGAAAGTGCCGTAATAAACAGCAACTTTCTTGATACGTAAGTTTACGAAAAAGAGGTAGTAGGAGTTTCTTTTCTCTCCCCCCTTTTTTTTTATCAACATGCTTGATTGTAAGTTACGACGTTCGTTGTGGCGCGCAATATTTGTTTACAAATAAATATCTGACTAACGTAATGTAACCTAACTAACCTAACTGCGTCGCTCGCACTTTCACAAGAGAGGAAAAAAAAAATTTCACTAGCAAGTTTTTCCCGCGGAACATTTTTTATCAATTCAAAATGTAACAAACAAAACTTGAATTTTTGCGTTCGTTCTGTATAGCTGTATGATTAATCAAAGTTCTGGGAATTTGTCAAATATACTTTCGGATGGAAATATATTAAGACAGTCTTGTTCGTTACAATTTTTTTTCTGTAAGCCTAAATAATAAAGGTGTCGTCGATTTAGGAAATTTTTTGTAATTGCCGCGGACCGGCAGACAAGTTTTTTTTAAATCGAAAACTGTTGAATGTGCAAGGACGTGCCAACTATTCCGTGATTAGGAAAAAATGACGGATGGATGGGGAGGGGGGGGAGGTGAGTTAAAAATAAAAGAATTCCGCCTTTGCAGTGTGATTTAATACTTTGGGTGTGATCGTCTACATTTCTCCGCATAAATAAGTCAATGCCATTCAGAAATGTTAATGTGGGAAAATAATACAAAAAAAAGGGAGAGGGGGCAAGATACGTAATTTCCCCCGCCCCCCTTCAGGCTTACTTTATGAAGGAGGGGGTGGCCGTTTCCCATGCCCGCCTTGTAGGACGGGCCTGTCAATCAGGGGCGTCATTTCAGGTTTTTCTTGGGAGGGGGTAAGACCTTTTTTTTTCTTGCGACAGTGACCTTGTTTCTAATTTATTAATTAAGCATGTGTAAATTAGAAACGTAAATAATAAATCGTCGGTTTTATGTGCTGCCGTTAGTATTAATTAAATAACAAAATACACAAAAACATTTTTTTTACACATTTCCTTCTAAATCCTGGGCGGGGGGGGGGGGGGGGGGCATAAATTATTTAATTCGCTTCGAAAAATAAAAATATATTACGAAAATCTGTTACCAACGTTTTGTAATGAAATAAACATTTCCCACGCATGTCTAGATAATCGTTGTGAATCCAATCTCTAATACACGTACGTACGTCGGCGGCAATCCTAGGAGGGTGGAAGACATAAATCAACGCTAAAAGGTTTATTGAAATATACTCGTATTTGGTAGCTAAGAGGCTACGTTACCACTTTTGTTAATAATATTAGATTTTGTTTAATTAATGAAGGCTATGACGAATAACCGGTAATGTTTCTTTATAGAAACATTACAATTTACTATTAGGTGGGTATTTTTGGATTAAATTAGTACTGAGAGTTATTTAGTGTTCATTATTAGGTGAGAGCATTTTTGTGTCGAAATTTAAATTATCATAATTATTTCAAAGTTACGCTTTAACTTTTCGAATGCAATGTACGTTATGAAAGGTAAAGAACTAGCTACGTCCCTATTGAAATATTTTCAATTCAATCTTGCAAATTTTTAATCAGGAAGGAACATACGTGAGGCGGGTTCTTAAGAATTAAAAGGGAGGTAAGTTAATCCCAGACAAATTCTGCCGACTTTATAAGCACATTTATTTTTATTTGACAGGCGCATTCGTTGCGTTTCATGCGCCGAAATCAGAAGTAATAAATTACGGCATCATAAATATTTCGCCGTAAAATTACAGGTCATTTAGTTTATGTTTAATTTAATAACACCGTGTAAGGCCGTACATTCATGATTGTACTCGGTAAGACACGTGTTCTCAACTCCCGGACCAGCCATCGTAGATCTACCGACTACAAAAAAAAAAAAAATACCTGTACGTTGAATAGGGTTCAGTATTTATTTTTATCGCACGTACTCTTAATTGTAACGTGATCATGAAAAGCTTGTTAGTAGTTTGAATTATCTTTTGCTATCTCGTTTATCAAATTCATCCGGCTGAACCGTTACGTGTGGGTTTTAACGCGTAATTCTCGAATTGCAGTGATTTGTGAAACTCTCACGTTGATCTGGTTGTCACGTACTGTCGTCTATATATGTTGACACGTCTGCAGGATTGAGTGAACTGACGCTTGACAAGTTAAGTCGCGAAGACGACGTTTCTCTGTCAGTCGGCCGTCGGGAGCATCTGCACAAAAGTAAAATGTTGTTCTTTGTTCGGCACTGGTCGTTATATTTCGCCAAGATTCTTGTCGCCACCCCTCACGCGCTCCGTTCTACGCAGACCCCTCTCCCTTCTTCCCCCTTTTTTTTTTACAGAATTTGTTAAATGCCAAACAATGATGTTCGCTTAGAAAGAAGACAGTTTTGTTAGGTTAGGGAACTACATTTTATTGTCCTTCAGCTATGAAAACAGAATTTTTGACATCTAAACGAACTTAAATCTTGACTGACAGGACGAGTAAAGGAGGGAGGGGGGGGGGCGTTCTATGCAGAACGGGGACGTTTGAGGGTTGGCGGCACGAATACTGGCGAAGTTTCCCGATCAGTGACGAAAAAATAAAGTTTATGCTTCCGAGACGGAAGCGGTAGATCCTCGCCCGAACACGTATGGGCTGATTGTTCGCTTTAAGACCGCCTCGTTATGAATAATTATTCAAAAATGTATTTTATTGTGAACATGGGCCTAAATATAGTTTTCCACGTTTTAAACGCGGAATCGTAGGGGTGATACGGGCTATTAAGGGTGTACAAGTGGGGAAAATCATAATTTTATATCTTTATGAAATAGTGTTAGTTTTGTAGACGTTACTTTATAGTAAAATTTCCATTAAAAAAAATAGCTCAGCCAATTTTCCCTAAATGGCTATTCAAGGTCAAAATGTGCATGTTTGTAGTTCATACCGTCCCCGAAAACAAATCAACATAATGAAACGAAATAATTTACAGTGAAAGTACGTGTCCCGGTCTAGGGCTTAAACCCATTCAAACAATGTTTAGTATTTTGAAAAAATTTCTGAAATTGAATTTTTTTGCTGCTTTTAGGAAATTTTTTTTTAATACAAAAATGTTTTGTATTGGATTTTTATATAGGCTACTTAAAGCCCTAGCCCGTGAAATGTACTTTTACTGCGAATTTTTTTTTTTTTTCGTTTCGTTATGTTGGTTGGTTTTTGGGGGGTGTATGAACTGAAAACATGCAAATTTTGAATTTGAAATACCATTATGGGAAAACTGATTGAGCTAAAAAAAAATTTTCTGTACTCACAAGTAACATCTACAAACCCAACACTGTTGCATTCAAATCTGGAACGTCCTTAAGGGTGTTCAAGTAATGATGAAAAAATAATTTTGTATCTTTATGAAATAGTGTCAGTTTTGTCGACGATACTTGTGAGTGCAGTTTCCTCTTACGAAACAATATGCTTCACTATTTACATGGCAGCTGCCAGCTAATTTTGACTTTGACGCACCGTTATGAGAAAACTATGCGAGTTAAAATTGTCTCGTAAGAGGAAAATGTACTCACAAGTATCGTATACAAATCTAACGCTATTTCATATAAATATAAAATTATGATTTTATCGCACTTGAACACCCTTAAACTACGCTTGGAGAGAATCGGAACGCTTCTACACGCACACGGCGTGCTAAACTGTCGTGCAGTGTTTTAGTTTATGGCTTTTACCTATGGATCTTGAAGCGATGTTCCTAAACGTTTTATTTGTGTATAGCAATGAGTAAAGCCAACAAGACTTCTACTCTTCTGTGACACCCGGGTGGTGTGTGTGGAGTTACGACTGTCCTGAGTACCTCCAAATTGCCTTCATGTTTCTTATAAGTGGGCAGCATCTTTAGTTCTTTTCGCACATAAACATATTTGGATCCATTCCGCGCAGAAACGAACCGGTGTGACGCGTTTCAACGTCGTTCATTCATGCGCCAAGTGCATAATCCTTGGAAGTTGTTAGTTCTGTGGAATCCGTGTACCATGTTTGTTATGCCGAAGGTATTTGGTTTACACAGGTTTACATTAACAAGTGACGGAATGAAATAACTTGGCTGATAAAACAGTCTTCTAAAGTGATCAATATAATTACTGTGAATAACTTAGGCTGAACCTTGACAAGATGTACGTATCTACCCGTATATACATTTCTATACTAAAAAATGCCTTTATAACTAATTAAGTTTATCTACTACTTCATGGCAATACCGAGAGTTAACTGAGAATGAGGTAAGGTTCTAAGAAAACGGAATTGTCTTAATTTTCTTTAATTAACACTTCAGGCCACTCACTATTAACTATCAAGCTATATTTCTGTGTATAATGAAATATTACTGTCTGTCCCGTCCATACAACAGTTCTACTACTTACATGTTTCTCGTGCTTTCTCTGCTCCAGAAGACCCTCCAATTTCTCCTTGCCCACTTCCACGTGTCCTTTACCGCGCATCATAACTTCCTTCAGAGGAGTCCTTGACTGGCGCTTGGACGGCGTTGCAACGTGTCACGCGTATTATTTTTTTATGCGAAACCGCTTAACTTATTCATATTATGTTTATCTACGGGAAGAACTCACACTTGAAACTATGCTTCTATGTTTTAAAAAATTCAGTACGCTTGTTAAAAACATGATTTTCGGGCCTCTCAAAATGGCTAAAAACGGTTTTTTTCAATACTGCTGTAACTCTGAAAATATTACCTGAATTCGTAAAGTGCAAAGCGAGAGGCATGCGTTGATCTTCACTTCATAGTATTAAAAAATACAATGTGGTCACCGGTTAATGTCCCGTAGG
Organism: Medauroidea extradentata; assembly: GCA_003012365.1. Taxonomy (NCBI): domain Eukaryota; kingdom Metazoa; phylum Arthropoda; class Insecta; order Phasmatodea; family Phasmatidae; genus Medauroidea; species Medauroidea extradentata. Next base: position 10,636 of record PNEQ01033682.1, on the reverse strand, counting down.
AAAAAGACTACAAGGAAAACCTTGCACGCCAGTTTGGCGCGCTGTGAATAGAGGCGATATGCTTATCGTCAAGCGTGGGACACTGGCTCTTATCGCTACACTGTTTCACGTATAAAAGTTAGAAATTTGACACCGGCGAAGACTCCTCTTAACCTGGTCGCAAGTCTTCTCCGCAGACGCTGGTCACCTCCAGACGTCACGGTCTCCCTCACTCGTCGTCACCAACGTCGCTTGCTGTTCTCTTCGTGTATTTGTCGTTCCCTCGGCATTCGCTGAACTCGGGACTCCGACCACTCAAGAACTTAAAAACTCTTGGGCTGGGGTAAAAAAAAAAATGGTTCTTATATACTATCGAGGTCATCTCTGGAAAGATTATGTGGTGACGAAGCCAAGACGGGCCTGACTCGAACATTCTGTCTCAGTCGCTTTTGACGCGGTGGTGAACCTCCCAGGCAAGTGGCCTTGCTTGCCTGTTATCAGCAGGAGTATCAGCGACGTCTAAAGATCAGCTATCTACAGAGGATTTCCGCTCGTGTATTAAGTTACCTCTCGCTGTCCCTGAGAATTATATAAGTCACGCCCAGCCCAAGGGACGGACGGAAATGACAGTTGGCCACCGCATTTAGAGTTCTTACGACCTTCAGACCACCGTCTGACTTCCTACAATACTAAGTCAGAATGTCTCGTTAACCTGACTGCCAAGTGAACTTAAATGTTATGAGTTGCTTCTTGTTGAGAGAACCGTATTTATTGAGGAATACATAATACGTTATATGTATTTCTTCTCAAAAATATCTTCATCTTCTTCCTGAACTCATTTCATACTTCAATCCACGTTAGGCCCGTTTTTTTTTTTTTTTTTCCAGTTGGTCTGCAAATGAGTGATTGTTGATAAGACGTGTTCTGAATGTTCATCTATCCTGCACGAGTGTCTCTGCGAGGCCGAATTCTCGGAGGTATCTTTCAACTTCCTCAGTCAGTTTGTTCTTGACTTATAGTGTAAGAGCATCATTTTTGTCCGGCTGTCGATTATTTTGACACTGTGACCACCATATCTATGATAGAGATTTCTGGATGTTCTGATAAGACTCGTGGGTAAGACCCGGTAGTTTTTGCAAAAAGATTTTTGCATAACTTTGTTTCAGTGCGTTACGTGCGCACCTGCAGCTCTGCTTTCTGGTCAGTGATTGGATGCCTTAAACGCCCAGCGTGTGGAGGTTAAACCCGCAAATCATAGATGTGACGTGTCACAATTAACCATGTACTGATTGGCACAGTCAAATTAGTAATGACTCTGCACGAAAACACTCTGCAAATAATCATGAAGTTGAGGTGCAGGTGTGCACGTAAGACACTGAAACAAAGTGGGGCAAAAATCTTTTCGCGAAACCTACTCATGGGCGTTTTCTTTTCATCCATGATTCCCTTTCTGCAAAGATTTTCCTTAGGATTTTCCGTTCTTGTTGGACCTGGCAAGTGAGCTGTGCTGTAATGTGGCACGAAACGTACTTTTTAATGTGTAGCCTAGTTATTAAACGCGTTTCTAATGCGTGTATCTGCGAAAAGAAGACACACTTTTGACTAGGTATTTATAGTTTTTAAAAATTTTCATCCGCTTATTAAAATCATGGTTACCAAGCTCTTCAAAAGTGGTAAAAATTGCCTTTTCACGTTGCTGTTGCTGAGAAAATATCAACCTCATTCGTAAAACAAAATTATGGAAAGCTGTATTGTATTTTACCATTCTACAAATAAAATAACGCTATTGCTTGAAGACCCATTGAAAAACACTACGAAAACACTGTACGCCTAGAGGCGATGAGGCCTTTGACAAATGTGTTACGTTTGACTTCGCCGTCCCCGTTTTCATGTGTCAAAAAAAATATACTCCGGTATGTATTACTACGTTGTAGTGTTATAGATAGAGCCACGATTTTATGGCGAAAAGATTTCTGCAACATTTGGTTTCGATGCGTCATGTGCACACCTGCAGCTCTGATACATCGTCTGTGGTTGGATGATTTTACCCTCACTTGCCTTGGCAAATTATAGACGTACAGACTCACAATAATCTTATTCTGATTGGTGCAGTCAAATGAGAAACGTGTCTGAACAAAGACACGCTGCCAATAACCTTGAAACAGAACTGCCGATGTGCACACGTGAGTCACTGAAACAAAGTGGGGCAAAAATCTTTTCGCGACAAAATCGTGGCCCTATTCATAGATAAACGTAATGCGGGTTAAATTATGTAACCAATTTCTTTACTGTGCCAGTCATACCATAATACGTAAGGTATGCGTCGTGTTAGTTATGTCCTTGGCCGCGTCCTTTGTGATGCTCGCTATATTTGGCTTAGCAAGACTTCCTGTCCAGCCGGATCAATCAGAACACCTGTTAGACTGGTTTGCCAGCGCCTATTATTGGCCAATCTCCGTCGCTAATTGCATTCCCATTACGACCTCGTTATCAATGTCACATTCCGTCACGTGCATTAGGCAGTGTTGCCAGACCAACCAACCTGAAATTCACAGACACCATTCAATTCTATTCTGCAAATTAAAGAAGTATTTTGACATCTGCCATTGCAACAAATGGTGTGTCACAGAAAACAAGAGCATGCACGCAGACAAATAAACAAGTAAACAGCCCAAAGGTTTTCGTTGTCGACTGGCAAGAAAACATGCAGTCCGCGCGAGGAATTCAGTCAGTGTGTGAAGGGGTTTTACACAAATAAAGATGTACGCAGTAGGCCTACGAATTTTTTCCATCACTTTGATTTGAACCGAAGCACACACTGCTTTCTTAAGTTCGGTAATGGAAATTGTAAGTTTGCGCATCAGAGTGTATATGTTGGTATTCCTATGATGCCATTCGTATTTCGCTAGACAACCGCCATATTGCTTTAACCTATAAAATGCATCACAAGATGGTTTTTTTAAAAGAAAATAAATCTAATTTGCCGTGTAATTCAAGTTTTTAAGTGTAAATTCTAGAAAAACCTCATTTACATGCCTCGCAATGGTTATTTCCTCATTATTTTGTTATGTTTGTAACCATAGCCTTCGGTATAAACAACACAGCAAAACTGTAATATAATATTGATTGAGTCTGTTCCTATTGACAGAACTTATGCAGTAACATGGCTATTGTGTACACTCTTAATTTTCGCGACTCTACTACTTACTTCTTAATTCTTCTTATGCTTAAGTTTTTAATTATGTAAACCCCTTTACAAACAAGAAAAAACAAATTAACACACGGGCACAGGAAAAATAAATGTGGCCAGTTTGGAAACAAACAAACCTTCGCGATAATTCCACAAAAGGAATTCCGTCAGTAAGTGGAGAAAGAAGGAAATAACAGACAAATCTAGTTCTACAAACAGGCGAAAAAAATTGTTGTTTGTAGGCGACACAAGAGAGGCAGACATCTTGAGGAAAGTGAGCTAACACAACACAATAACTGTGGACAGTAACATAATAATAAAAACACAGACGAACTCAGGGGTCTCCTTACAATAAAACAAATTGCGACGTTTCAGGAACTGTAATCTGTCCCCGTCTTCAAGCTGATTTCGTTCATTTTGTTAATTTTTTTTGTCTTAATTATATTTATCTGTTGTTTCGCTCTGTCGCCACTTACTGATACTTTTATGGAATTATCGGGGTTTTTGGGTTCCAAACTGACTACAGCCTTTCTTGGTTGATTTTCTGTGCCTGTGTGTACGTTTGTTTAGATTTAATTTCGTGTTTTGTTTGTAACTCACTGACTGAATTCCTAGCACACCATTTTCTGCAATGCCGTATGTGCAAATACTTATTTGATTTGTAACTTGTTCCCATTGCAAAAATCGTTAAAGAGTAAATTCTACTATATTTCGCATGTCCGTGTTTTGCATACCTACCCCAGTATTAAACGGAAAATGAAATGTTGAATAAAACAAGAATTTTATTTAATTTTTGTAAAAAACAAAGCTTTTGTTTCACATCAAAGCGAATATTTTAACTTCGACCAATAATTCGTAAATGTTCTTAAACACTGCATCACACGTATACGTTTAAAAATAAAAAAATGTACGTATTTATTACTTTATTGTTTACTTTGAAATTGAATATTCTACACAAATACCACTCAGCAATTCATTTGACCCAAAATACCTTAAACCACTTGAGATACTTCATTTTGGTACACTGATAATATGGATGTTTTGTATTTTTAAAAAAAATCTGAAATTTTTAATTTTTTTATTACCTACAGAATTTTTTTAATACAATAATACGTTGTATGGAGTTTTTACATATGTAAAACTCTAGCCAGTATTTAATTTTACCTTGACTTATTTTGTTTCACGGGTTTGTATGATTTTACAGGGATGTATGAAGTAAAAACATGCAAACTTTGACTTTGAAATGTCACTATGGGAAAACTGACTGAGATATTTTTTTTTTGTAATTTAATAATTTACTTCCTAGTAACGTCTACAAATCTAACACTGTTTTATACAAATATAAATTTTTTTTTTCCATGTGGCTCGCCCTTTTCCTGGATTTCCAAAACCTACTTTCACAAATTCTGGTTACGCCACTGGTTTCCACAGTTGATTTTTGTCTGCACATGCCTATGTGACGACGTAACTTCACAGGATTGAGCCAATTGGTAATCTGTCATTGGAATATCAAACGTTTGTGACTGCCAGCAGGACGCCAACCAGTGTCAGATATATATCACCCAATAACACGTGTTACACGAAGCTGCAGAGTTTTCAAGGGTATGTCGACACAAAACGTTTTCGCAATGTACCGCCGTCGCTCAAGTACAGGACGTGTAATTGGTTTATTTGCGTTTCGTCTTACGTATTTGGTCGTAGAACGATGTGTATACAGGAAGTTGTCTGCTACGTTCTTAGCTTCTCAATTATTTGCTGAGCGTAAGTGGTCACGGGTAAGCTACACTGTAAAAATAGTATTAAAGCAGACGTGTATTTCTCTTGACATTTTTCTATGTGTAGTTGTACACAAATGCTTCCAAAATTGGTTTTAGGGCTACACATTTCTATTGAAAAACGCAAAAACATGCTGAATTGCACTTGTAAAAAAACGCAATCATGTCAGTTAAGTCTTAGTTCTTTTTTAGAATAATTTTACAGCGGCAGTAGAGATGGGAATAATTCGCGGGTTGACTGACATGTAGGCTAGCCTCCAAGTATATATGTGCACTCACGCAAACAACAGTTGTTCGTTATCTGCTCGCTAAATACGATGATATGGGCGTGTATTGAGTTAAATTTTTATTTTTGGTAGAGCCACGATTTTATGGTGAAAAGATTTTTGCAACATTTGGTTTCGATGCGTCATGTGCACGTCTACAGGTCTGCTACATAGCCCGTAATTGGATAATTTTACTCTCACTTGCCTTGGAAAATTACAGACGTAAGGAGTCACAATAATCTTATTCTGATTGGTGCAGTCAAATGAGAGACGTGTCTGAACAAAGACACGCTACCAATAACCATGAATCAAAGCTGCCGATGTGCACGAGAGACACTGAAACAAAGTGGTGCAAACATCTTTTCGCGACAAAATCTTGGCCCTAATTATTGGCTCAGAGACTTACACGAGGTGTCATATAAGTCAAGGACCAGTTGTGAAAGTGACACGAACTTACAGTTGTTGGAATTCTAGCTTGGGTCTGAAAGAAAACGCGAATTTTTCAGGTCCCTAGTAAGTATGTAAATTTACACTTACACATTTAATACAAAAACATTAGTTATGGGTAGAGACATGCAAAATTCGCGTTATTTTTTGACAGCTGACTAGACTCCAAGTGACTATATGCTCGTTCGACGTCTCCCTCTGGCCGATATTATCGTGACTTACCGCGGAGAATGCTTACACGGTAGAGAGGCCAATCTCTGTTCAGACGTAACACACGTAAATGACAACACATAAAAGTTCGTGGCCAATTGAACCGCAGATTATGCTCTGTTATGTATAGGAAAGTGAAGTATAGTCTGCTACCAAATGATAACGCGAATTTTGCATGTCTCTAGTTATGGGGCAACTTTACTAGTTCATGTCTTGGAAAATTTCCTATTTTCAACGTTATTCATTATTTGTAGATAAAGCTAGACGGCTTAGTCGCAATCCTTTGACTCTGGAAAATTCAAGCTTGTGTATATTTCATACTGCGTTGTAAGATGCTAGGGTCATCAACTAGTTGTCGGCTAGAAGACTCCACGCCAGTTATTGACTTGCGCCTAGAGGCTAGGATGAGGACTCCGCCAATAACTAGGGACCCTGATTTTCGCGACAATAATTTTGGCCCACTTTGTTTCGGTGTCTTACGCGCACATCTGCAGTTCTGCTTCATGGTTATTGGCAGCTTGTATTTGTGAAGTGACGTCTCTCATTTAACTGTACCTATCAGAATAAGGTTCCTACAACGCCACACGTCTGTAATTTGCAGGTAGAATCCTAAGGCTCGTAACAATTAAAATATCCAATCACTGTCTATGAAGCAGAACTGCAGACGTGCGTGCACATAAGGCAACAAAACAAAGTGGGGCAAAATTCTTTTTGCGAAAAACTGGGGTCCCTACGTATATCTGATGCGTGGTAAAGCTACCTTCTTTACTGAGACAAAAGACTGACAAATGAGGCCACTGCTCCAGCTCCAGCCACGAAGTGCTACTCCCTGCCTCAAAGTCACCCGATACATCTGTCGTCCATGTCTCCTGGCGGCTATCCCCTCCTTTACCTGTCCGCACTCTATAGCCTCGTTCACACACAAACCCTGGCAACATAACCTGTCTTCCCACCTCTCGAAAGAAAAAAAATGGGTCTGACGTGTTCGGTTAGAAGGGAAGTGGCGGGTAGAGCTTGGCAGCGGTATAGTCACTTCGCTCTCCTCGTTCACACTGTGCCTAGAGCCATAGCCGTGTGTAGTAGAAGATACGTTCTAGATGTGATTATTTTATCATTGTCAGATTCATTATTATTTAAGCTGAATTTTTGTCACATTCAACGGCTGGACAACGTAAAAGGGTTAGTGAAGGCTTGGAATCTGAACCTTTAATTGGTTAAAATGTAGAATATATTGCCAAAGGTTAGGTAGTGGGCTTTACGTCTTGTCGTTATCAGAGGTGGTGATGCACAGCTTGGTGCAATGACGGGAGCTGGGAGAGGAGTCGGCCATGGCCTTTGATAAGGAACCAGTCCAGCATTCGCCTGGAACGATTTCAGGAAACCAATAGAAATCCGAAATTAGGGTGGCCGGAGCCGGGTATCGAACCCGTGTCCTCCCGAATGCGAGTCCAACGTGTTATTGTTGCGCCGCCTCGTTCGGCGAATAGATTGCCTAAATGTTGTTTTCATGCTTGTGTAAATCAGGGAAATTCTTGGTTTCCTGTAAGGTAAATCAGGGAATTTTCTTTGTAGCTATGAGTGGTCACCCTGGTTGAATTCTGCTGACCAGCGGAATCGTTCTTGTCCAGCCGCGCTCAGCGGTTCGCAGGTGCTAGCACATTTCGTCGTGTGCTGATTCACCGTCTTATTTACAGATTCGCCTCGCCTGGACTCTTCTTCACGCCTGAGCGTGACGTCCGAGCTGCAGTCGGCAAGTGCCGCGCTTCCGGGGTTGCCAACATAGCGGCTTTGTGGCTAGATACAACCAGAGTAGCTACCTACTTTATATATTGACCGGATATTCACTGACTTGTAAGTTAGCCTCCAAGAATATCTGTGCACAACTGCTATTTGCTCTTCTGTTCACTGACACAGTGAAACCTATAGGGACATGAAGCTTTCGCGAATAGATTTTTGCATCATGTAGTTTCAAAGCTTAACAACGTATGTGCACATCTGTTGCCCAATGTTATGGTTATTAGCTGTGTGTATTTGCAGACGTCTGCGATTGTCGGGTAGAATCCCAAAACGCTGCTAGTTAAGGGTGTTCATAATTTTATATTTTTATGAAATTGTGTTAGTTTTGTAGACGATACTTGTGAGTACAGTTTCCTCGTACAAAACAATTTTAGCTCTCATAGTTTTCTAATGAAGGTGGGCCAAAGTCAAAATTTACTTGTTACGCTGCCATGCAAATAACGAAAACTAATTGATCTACTTAAATGAAATAATTCACTGTGAACTGACATCCCATGAGCTCTGCATTAAAACAAAAAATTAAAATCCACTACGAAATTTTTAATTTTTTTAAAAGATCGCTAAAGCACATAAAAATTGCAAATTCAAATTTTTAAAAAAAGTAAAATTAGTTAATGGGATATGTTTTTAATGTTTTATTACTAGAGTCCACGATTTTTGGTGAAAAGAATTCAGCAATACTTTGTTTCAGTACCTTACGGGCACATCTGCAGCTGTGCTTCATGGTTATTGGCAGAGTGTATTAGTGCAGAGGCGTGGCTCATTTGACTGTGCCAATGAGAACATGGTCACTGCGACGCAACACGTCTGTGATTTGCGGGCAGAACCCCGAGACGGCGAGCGTTAAAAACTTCCAATCACTGACCATGAAGCAGAACTGCAGATGTGCACATAAGGCATTGAAACATATTGTTGCATAACTCTTTTCACCAAAAATCATGGGCTCTATTTATTACGTAGCCCTTGACATGTTATTTCACCGCGAATGTTTCACTTACAGAAGTCAATTGGTTTCCTCTATTTTTTGCATAGCAGCAGAACATGCAAATTTTCACTTTGACGCACCGTTACGAGAAAGCTATGGGAGCTAAAATTGTTTTGCAAGAGGAAACTGTGCTCACAAGTATCGTTTACAAAACTAACACTATTTCATAAAAATACAAACTTATGATTTTATCGCACCTGAACACCCTTAAAACAGCCAATGACCACAGAGCTGCAGGTGTGCGCATAAGGCACTGAAACGAAGTCTCGCAAAAAATCTTTTTGCGAAAACTCTGTTCCTATTTGATTACTCGGCAAGACTTTTACTCATAATGTTGGTAGGCTAATACTGTTATATTATGTTCTTGTTTTTCTATATTGATTTCCCAAAACATTAAGAAAATAAATTTGCGTTTATAGCCTTAATTTATGTCTTCACTTTTGGAGTGTGATGAAATCCCTGTGTTGTGTTGGGAAGGCGACGTTCGTTTCGCACGGTTGCAATGGAGAAAGTGCAGTTGCGAACAGCAGGCCGAACGGTAAGGCTGGGCGGGCAACGCACGAGAGGACAAGAGTGGTTACGTATGCGGAAGAACCGATGCAAAGGGTAGACGTTGCCGCGGGGTTGAGGAAACAAGGGACACGGCATACCAACTCTTCCATTTCGTCACCAGAGGTAAGGTTGGTTCACAGACAGAACTAGAAACTATGCACGACCAGACAGACGCCTTCTACAATATTATACACTGTTGGATTCTTACTGTAATGTTTAGCCAAAGGCTTTTTTTTTTGTTTTTTAATTAATCAAAGATATTCGTTGCTGTATAGAAAACAACCGAAAGACACTGAACTATATTTGTAGTGGAATCGTATTTGGATATAATAGGAAATGTAGAAACAAAATCCCAATAAACTGCACAGCGTAAAACATTATTTACAGTACAGAAGCATAGTTTCTAACATTAAATTTTCTTATTCTAGCTTTGCTTTATTATTGTGTATTTTTGGAGTATGGCGGACACTGAAAAATCCTTTGCTGTGATTGGTTGCTGTCCTGTGCATACGCACAAGGAACGAAATATTACCATCTCCTATGTCAGCATCTCTCGACCACTTCTTCGCAGTTGTGAATCGGTAAGTAAGATAGACTACATGGGCTGGTATTCATAGTCGATTTGCGCGAAGAATGCGTTGTGCATCCAGTGGCATCTTTCCCGGCTAAAAATGGCAATGTGTTATTAGAGAATATAAAAATATAATTTAGTTAGTGCTGTGACTATACAGAATGCATTATCGTTTTTCGTTTAAAGCAAACATAGTCCGTTAATTTAAAAAATGTATATGTTATTTTAATGTCTACACAAAAGCGTTATTATTAATGTTAAACATTATTTTTAAAACTAATATTTCAGCTACTCCCAATTGTTTTTCAACATTTTATCTCCATAAAGTCCATATTATTAACTTTCTTCGGAGTAGTTAATTACATTTAACAGGGAATTTCAAAATAAATACGACGCATGATTTTCCTTTCGAAACACTTGGCCACCGTTTTATTTGCTCTGGTCGAAGAAGAGCTCTCTCAACCTAGCTTTCATTCAAGAATCTGCAAAATGATTTGAATGTGGTTTGGGGGCTGTTCCCCTCTCAAGCAACACTTGAACGAGTGGAGTTTGCGGGTCGCAGATGAAAATGTTTAAGAATTCCACCCATAGACGTTAGTTCCTGTGCGAACGACCTGTACTGTTATGTTATCAGTTGTGAACTCGCCTATAAGGTGGCCATCTGGGTATAGGCCATTCGGAATAAAGTGAGCACTAAAGATTTAACCTTTGAAAAAAATCACTAGCCGTTACTGCATATACATCACCACTAACAAGAGTTACTTTACTGCTTGTATGGTTGGTAGCGATTTATTGTACGTAGTTCCATGTATTTTCCTATTTGAATACAACATTAGTGAAAGAACATATGACGAACTCGACCTG
>PNEQ01033681.1:16207-30793 GCA_003012365.1 Medauroidea extradentata | reverse complement strand
AACTTGACCCCCTTGTTGTTTGGCTGTAGTTCACCAAGTTACCGAGAATATTGTGTTTTATTGGCGCTGATGTTACGGCGGTCGGACTAAACTCCGCCCACTTCCTTTCCGCTAAGATAAACAATTTATCAAAACGTATTTTTTATCAATTTATGAAATGCTTTCTTCGCTCACAAATTTAAGAAAAGGCTCTAGCAATTTTCATTTACTTTATAAATTTAACAATGGAAAAAAGTTGACGGAGTTTGAGTCCGACCGCACGGAAAACAGCGCCAAAAAGTACGACATTCTCGGTAACTTGGCGAACTACAACCAAACAACAAGGGGGTCAAGCAAAATACATTGTTAGATAGGCGAGTGTCCAGACCTGTTTTTCTACGACCGTGGCCATGTCGGATCTCCAGTTGTATGCATACAAAAAAAGTGTTTTATTTGCAATAATTTCGACTAACCCTTGCACTACGAACCCTGAAAAACAGGCCAGGGCCAACGTACCAAACATAGTTTAAAAGAAGTCACAACGGAGTACATGGGTGTAGGCAGGCAAATAATGTGTGTCACACGACAAGACAAAATTTACAGTACATGTGGTGGAACCTTGGATATCTCAGGTTATTGTCATAACAAAAATAATAAGCGTATTTTCGCGCATGAATCGGTAATAGGCTGGTTACAAGTGTTTGTAGTGGAACATTCGCATTTTCAAAAGCATGCTCCATGCCTAATATGTTTTTATAAACATTGTGGTGTGGCAACAATTTCCAAGGCACTCAGGTAAAACCTATTTGAAATTGGTCGGCCATTTTATCAGTAGTCAAAACATTGTCAGCTGATGCATGTTGCAATGTAGGTTATACGAGAATCGTGAGAAATATTTCGGGATATTGATCGTTGTGGTATTTGTTTGTCGAGTCCGTTACAACTACACCTGATTAATGTATCACTAGAGCACGGGCTTAACTTCTAAGGCCATGCACGAGAGAACATTCGTACCCTCGCCAACATGAAATATGTATTAAATTGCTGCAATTAACAACATATTGTGATGCCTATCTCAGGGTTTGGCTCCACACACTACAGCAATAAAATAAAAGCATACTATTATACAACTACTACAGGCTTGGTTTATGTAGTTTAAATAAATTGTACTGTTATGTTATGGGTAGCTGCAATGAGACAGGATAAAAGGTAGGTACCGAACTTTTTGGTTTACAATCAACACAAATCAAATATTAACGAAACATAACATTTAATTAATCGTATAGATATTCAATACTGGGAGGAGAAGGAAAATACACACTGCTTGGTATTATGGTATAGGCTGGAATATGTTGCCAAAGAGAAGGATACATATATGGAACTTGAGGTGCGGTAACGTAAAAAGGTGCAAAGAGGGTAGCAGAATGGGTGAATAGTAGGTGAAGAAGGCAGCGGTACGATGGGGAGGATGAAGGGATATATAGGCCATCTGTAATGTTGAAGGAAATGGTATGGAGTACACTAAAAAACAGAAGAAGAAATGAAAGTCTGGTCAGGATATTCATACTTGTGACTGTAGGGGGAGGTTGGGGAGGGTTAAATTGCCACCTAGCTAAGGGAGGGTATGGGGGAGAGTAAACACCAGTGAGAAGGTTCAAGTGGAGTGGAAGAGAACGAATTGGTTAGACAGTCTATGCTTGTGAGATTGGTGAGAGGAGTATTTTACAGAATGATATGGTAACTGTTAGGAGTTGGAAGGTTCAGGAGGGGTTTGGGAATGGTAGTCTAAAGAGGCAGACAAGAATTGATCTCGCTACATGGTGACATGCCAATTGCGTATATCTATTTATTTGTATAAGGTCGAGGCTCTTAAATAGGGTTAGGGTGGGTGGCATGGTTGTTTACTGTTGATGTAGTTGACATGTTAGGCCTATATGCATGGTTCCTGTAGTAATAAGAAGGTATTAAAGTATTTATTTTTGATTTGTATATATATAATTCGGGCTTATTTGCATATGTTTAGATGTTTTATAATTCACATTTACCAGTAGTCCTATAAACATAACCTTAACTCACAAAGTCTTACACAGTCTACTATACACAAAACTGAGATAACAATAATTACACAGAACGAAATGTGTAATATGTATATTTTATGTCGGAATATGTTTCCTTTAACGTTTTAAAATTTATATATTTGGATTGTGAGCCAGTTATTTGCTACCTGCACATTTTCGTCAATTGTTTTCATCCTGTATTTACGATTTATTCTCGTTCCTAAATTATAAAACGAGTGACAGAGGTATTTATATGCTTTACATGCCACATATACATACACAATGCATCGTAAGCTTTGTTTTTCTGTTATTATTGGCACATAAAAGAAACCAGCACCCTGCCACGCCCCTTTGTTTTGACGATGGAAAACATGGCTGACACAATTGGTAGAGGCACGAGTATTTCGCGTATTCATCTGGCAACAGCATAGACTTCTCAGTTCTATACGTGTACCGGCTGAAGCCGAATATCCATTGGCTTCTAACCGTACAAACGTGTAGCACGTGAGATCACCACGACTTGTTTCCTTATTTATAAATGGCTTGCAGTCGTCAAATGTGTGTTGAAACAGATGTCGTCTAATCACAGAAGGGGGAGTGAAGTATACGTTATTGGCGTTCAACCTGACCTAGAATCAATACGCGAAATAATCGTGCCTCTATCAATTGGGCTTCAGCCAGAAAGTGCTTCCGCTCCTCTATGTTTACTATGTATCTCGTTGTTGTGGTGGGCTTCTGGAGTGAAAAGGAAATAAATAAATTTATAAATAAAACCCTGTCATGCCAACATGTGCTTACTAATGACCTTGCCTACAAAAGTGCAAGACAGTGCAGCATAGTGCTAACTGTACCAACATGGCGGCTATAAATCGTCCACAGCGAGTCTACCAATATTTGGCAGTATGTCTAAATGTTTTAAAACTCTATCTTGTTTTGTTGTCAGATAATTCTATATTTTAAATGTGTAGTTATTTGTTACCTTTACTATTTACCCTGTGCATTACCACTTCTAGTGCCTGTAATACTTTGTGATGTTGTATATAATATGTCATAATTTAGTGTAACCATAACTGATACTTGTAAACAGTGACTGATATAATGTTCCTAAGTTAGCATCGTCAGAGATCCGCCCCCCCCCTTGTAACCAAGGCAGGGAATAAACATTTCTTAGTGACTCTCTTCCTCCGAGCCTCAAGCCTCTTCTTCTGCCTCACCCTCTTTCTCCTCCTTCACTTCATCCTTTCATGAAATCATTTCTCTCATCAAGACTTACTTTCCTGTAAATCGCCGCATTCTCCTTGCTGTCTCCCGTGCCAGTTCTGTCGAAAAGATAGAAGCTCTCCTCCAGGTCCTTTTCTCTTTCCTTGATGGATCCCCCTCCTCCCCTTAAATTCATTATTTGGAATTCCTTTTCCCTTCTCCCCAAACTTCATGACCTCATGCCCCTTCTTCATGACCACTCTCCTGACATTGTTTTCCTCTCCGAGACTTGGCTCCTCCCCCCCCTCCCCCAATGCGCCTCATCATGTCCATCTGGCCGATCGTGACGGTCGGGGCGGTGGAGTCGCCCTCCTGGTCTGTTCCTCCTTCACGCATCACTGCCGCTTCGCTCCCTCCTCTCCCGCGATCGGTCGCCGTCCGTCTTAACGGTGGTCCTTATTCCTTTACCCTTGTTTCCCTTTACCTACCTCCTCCTTTTCCTGCTCCTGACGTTGTCGCCCCCGGGCAGCTCGACGCTCATGTCGTACTGGCTGGGGACTTCAACGCTACCCACCTGTTTTGAGGCTGTCCTGTCGGGGCACTTCCCTCCACCAGCTTCTTCGCACTTCCCATCTGTCTCTTTCGGCTCCTCCTACTCCTACCTTTTTCCCTTCCCAAATTAACAGTGTCCCGAGTGTCATTGACTTTGCTCTGTCTTCTCGCCTTCTCCTCATCACTGACCTTCGTACAGTTTCTGCTGGTTCCTCTGACCACGTGACCATCCTCGGCCTTCTTCATTTCTATCCCTTCACCAAACCGCACCTTCCTCGTTACGACTTCCCGCATGCGACAGGTTTGATTACAAAGATGCCGTTTCTGCCTCTCTTGATCTCACCCTCCCTTTTCATTCTCCTGCTGATATTGATGCCAACGCTGTCCTTCTCACCAACGCCATCTCTACTGCCGCTGTTTCCCACATTCCCCTCACTCGGCCTCGTGTTCTTCTTCCTCATTTCCCTCCTGACCTCCGCCAGCTCTTGTCCCTGCGGAACCGTCTCTGTGGCCTCTGGCAGGACACTCGCTCTCCGTGGTTCGGAGGGGTTACCTCCTGCTGCGGGGGCGGTGCCGTCGGTTCGCGGCGGAGTGGAAATCCGCTCAAGAGACGAGACGGCTACAGTCCCTCTCAGCCACCTCTGGTTCCCTTTGGTCCTACCTCCATCGCCTCCGTTCCATGCCTACTGTTATTCCCCCTTTTACTACTTCTACTTCTGTGGCGGAGACAGCTTTGCAGTGATCTGAGGCTGTGTCCACCTATCTCCATGGGACCTTTGCCTCTGCTCTTCCTGCTCCCCTCTCCTCATCTGATTCTTTGGATGATGAGGGTGGCCTTCCTGTTTTGTCCAATCATGTCACCCTCCCTTTGCTTCCTGACCATCCCCCCTTTGCCCTGGCTACCCCTTCTGAAATCCATTCCATTCTTTCCACGCTCCGCCTTTCTGGTGCCCCTGGTTCTGACTCGCTCCCTGCTCCCTTGCTACGTGCCCTTCATCAGAAGGCCGTAGTCTTCCTCACCAAACTGATCAATGCAAATTTTATTCACTGCCACTTCCCTTTCTGTTGGATGTTCGCCATAGTTTCCCCTATCCCCAAACCTGGTAAACCCTCTTCCCTACCCTCCTCCTATCGTCCCATTTCTCTCCTCTGCACTCTCTCCAAGGTTGCAGAGAAGGTCATCCTTCGTCGTCTTCTCCCTGCTGTTGATTCTGCTCACCTTCTTCCGCACCACCAGTTCGGTTTTTATGCCCGTCACTCCACTTTCCATGCCATTGCCCGTGTGGAGCACTTGGTTGTCCACGGATTTTCCCAGTGGCAACACACGGGCATGGTCCATCTCGATCTGGCTCGCGCCTTTGACTCTGTTCCTCATGCCCATCTTATCTCCCACCTCTCCTACACCGATCTGCCCCCCACCTTGTCCGTCTCCTCTGCTCGTTCCTGGAGGGTCGTACCTTTCGGGTTGAGGAGGTCCTTTCCCAGCCCCTCTCTATCCCTGCTGGTGTTCCACAGGGCTCTCTTCTCTGTCCTCTTCTCTTTGCCCTCAACATCTCTGACCTGGTCACCCCTCCTGGTACCTATCTTGTTCAATATGCCGATGATACTTGCCTCCTCGCCTCTTCCGTCTCCGAGAGGATGCTAGGGGACCGGGTCAGTCGCAGACTTCAATCCCTCAACTCTCAATTCCTTTCCCATGGCATCGCCCTCAATCATGCCAAGTCTCAGTCCATTTTGTTTTCACGCATTCACCCCACTGGTGATCATCCTCTTTGTATCTCCCGTGTCCCTATCCAATGGTCTCCTACTGTCCGCTACTTTGGTGTTACCCTCGACGACCGGTTTACCTTCATCCCTCACATCACTTCTCTTGTCTCCTCTGCCAGCGGCATCCTTGCGCAATTCTCTCCCATTCTCCGTCCTCACTCTGGTGCTCCTCTTCCTACATGCCTCACCGTTTATCGCTCTCAGGTTCTTCCTCATCTCATTTACACCTGTCCCACCTGAATTCATTCCTCTCTGTATAACCTTCGCCCTCTCACCCGCACATATTTCCTAGGTCTCTGTCTGATCCTTGGCCTTCCACGTACCACTCTCCGTAACGACTTACTTGTTCGCTCCTCTCTCCCGCACCTCCATTCCACACTCATCTCTATCACCACTAAATTCCTTCATCGCTGTTCCACCCATCGCAATCCTCTCATCCGCCAGCTGTGTGATCCGTCTCCCAACACCCCCCATACTCGTCGGCCATTCTTCTCGACCGGTCACCTCCATCCTGCCGAAGACGAAGAAGATGAAGACATCGCTGCCGGGGAGCCCGGCGGATGATGATGGATCACTCTACATTTAACGGCTTCGCCCTTCACTGACAATTCAGCCCAGCGGTTCATCCCACTGTCCTTCTCATCCCACTTTACACTGTCTTTCCTCTCTGTTCGGCCAGCTTTCCCTTGCTGACCTACTCACCTCCCATCTCATCCATCTCCTCTATCACTGACTCTGTCGCCTACAACAAGGACTCAGACCTAAGGACCTGTGCCGTCGGAGGGTTTGTACATATTGTAAATATCTTTTGTAAATAAAGGCCATGTGCTCTCAATCTTTTGGTGTGGGTTGGGAGTCTCTCCCAATCCCAATTAAAAAAATTAGTTTCTCCATTCCTAGTTCCTCCAGGGTCTTGCTCCCTTCTGGGCAGCAGCTCAATCTGTGACCTCCATGTGTCTTTCTCCCTCTAGGGCAGCGGCTCGGATACCCCTCCTGTGAGTCTTGCTCCCTGCTGGGCAGCGGCTCATTACATCCTCCCCGACTGGGTCTTGCTCCCGCCAGGGCAGCGGCTAGTCACACCCTCGCCAATTGGGTCTTGCTCCCGCCAGGGCAGCGGCTCAACCCCTCACACCCCTCTATCATCCTATTCCCGACGACGGACAGGTCAACCCCAAAATGATTAGTTACCGAAATTATCAGAGACGAGCATGAATTAAAAATTGTCTTATATTTTATTATTTCAGATGTATTGACAACGTGAGCAGAAAAATATAATTTTTAACAAAATAGAGCAACTATTACTGTGCTGGAGGAAACATTTAACATCAGAAAGACACAGGCCTGTTTTCCCGCAATCATTCTTTTCTACATTCTGTATTGTTTTATTTTAAAAATTATTTGTTTTTCCATTTTCTAATCTCAAAATAGCATGCTACAATGTAAAGTACTTAACACTCTAAATTACAAATCGGTGTGCTCGGTCCAGTATTGTTCACCATTACGTGAATGATGTAAGTTTTGGTATTAGGGACAAAATAAGATTGTTTGCAGATGATTGTGTGTATACTCAGTGGTCGGCAGTGGGGTCGACTTGCAGGTAGACATTGACAGGTTGTGTTCGTGGACTGTAGGAAACAAGATGAAGATCAAATATTCGGTAGACTATGTTAGGTTTACTAGGAAGAGAGTGATAAGCAGAGTCATTTACAGATGGAATGAGCAAGAGACAGAGGACGCCACTCAATATACGTTACTAGGGGATCAGTTGCAGAGTGACCTTAGGTTGCCGCCGTTAGTGGGGGGGAGTAGATTTTCGTTTACGGGTTACTTACGGTTGTGGGCGCCATCCCAGCATACCCGGCTGGGAACAGGAGAGCATCTGACACTCTGGTGAGTCTCAGGGCGGATGGTTCTTTGGCGAGGTACTACCCCCAGTGGTATTCGGCCCGATGGGACAACCCGCAGTGTAGATAACACATAGTATTCAAAATTAGCCTGTTTAATTTTAACAATTTCACTAGGTAGCCATAACACAACACACGACACTCTGAGTGCTTTGGCTATTCTTCCTGGTACGGGCCTTCGTGGCTTGCCTGTAAAACTGGGGAGAGAGCTTACAACCACAAGATGAAAACAACATTGCACAGACACTGTCAGTGGACCGCAAGGGCGGACTCGGAGCGTAAACGCGAGAGGCTGGACAACCCACAAAGCAGCCCGATGTCTGAACACTTGAAACAGGGGGTGCACCTCGTGTTGCCGCGACAAACTTACTTTTCAAACAAACAGTTAACTTCCACATCGCGATATTACAATCAGTTCTACCTCTAGCAGAGACAGGTACGACTGATCATCATCACGTGCGCCAGAAGACTGCCGAGTCAAACGGCGGTTGGTTCAACACTCCCGGCAGGGACCGGAAGCCTGGAGTCAACACAAGCACTCTAAGACTAAAATAAAAAAACCTTTTGAGAACAAATAACATTTTAGAACGCAACTAAAACTAACCGAGCAGAGGTTTCTTAAAAACTTATAATAGTTCCAAAAAAAAAAAAAAAAAAAACAAGAACCACTGCCTGGGTGTAACATGGGGGTATATTTGGACTATCGTAAGTAGCTAAACACATTTCACAACTTTTTAACACTTGCTGGCGCCTGTAGAAAGAAAACAAAGACCCTTTGGCATTCAAAATAATTACAAAAGGACAATAATTACATGAAAGAAAATTACGTTACTTCGGAGGCCAGAAAATACAATTGGGGGGGGGGGGGCTCTCCGAGAACAGCCGGCTGGCTGTTCAAACGTGTTCACAAGTTCAGCGAGTTGAAACAACTGCTAACGCCCCCGTAGTCCGTTTCACAGGCTATTACTATTTGCCTCGTCACAAAACACTCTTATTAACGCACACTTTTAGATAAAACACAAAAAAAAAATAGAAAGGCCATAGCAAAACAGGGTTAAGCACTGCACCGAGTTGACACACGGCTGCAGGGGTTGGTCGGGGTGCTGCCTGCCGCACGGACGTGGCAACGGGCTGTGGTTTAAAAGTGTAGAGGAGGTACGACGACAAGGTGGACAAAACAGGTGGAGAGGTTGGTTACGAAGGGGAGAAGAGCTTTAGATTTGTTGGGACGTATACTGAGTGTGGCTAGCTCGGAGGTGAAGGAAAATTAATACTGTACAATAGTGCGGCCTATGCTGGAGTATGCCACTGCAAAGTAGGACCTGTATATGGAAGTTGAAGTGCAGGAGATGGAAATGGTGCAGAGAAGGGCAACAAGATGGGTGAAGGGTAGGGAGAGAAGACAGGGGCAGGATGAAGAGGAAGACGGTAACTATAAGCCATCTGTGTTGATGAAGTAAATGTAATGGAGTACATTGAAGGACAGAAGGAGGGTTGAAAGACTGTTCAGGATGTATAGAATTGTGAATGGAGAGAGATGATGGGGAGGGTTACATTGTCACCTAACTAAGGGAGGGCATAGAGGGAGAGGAAGCAACAGCCAGAAAATTGAGAGTGTGTGGAGGAAAACGGAGAGTGGCAAGCAGTCTATGGTTGTGAGGTCGGTGAGGAAGTGGATCGTTCTGCGGGATGACTTGGAGACAGTGAGGGGAGTTCGTAGACTCAGAGATGTTTTGAAGAGGGTTTTCTAGAGAGGTAGGAACGTGTGATCTCGCCACCATGCGGCATCATAATATCGAGTTATTTATTTATTTAATTAAAGCCAGGTCTATCTGTGCATTGTACACAGGTATTATGGTCCGAAAGCCTGGACTCCCTCCATCTGCCTGCACTGCAACCTTACTCGCAAAAGCAATGCAGCACACTGCAGACTTGTATTTTTCTCTTCGTCTTGCTTTCCCTCGCCCTTTCATTCCGGCGCTGCTATATACTCACCTCATGTCACCCCTAACCGGCGCTAAAGACCTCGATGTTGAGCACTGACCAAAATCTCTCACTCATTCACTCGCTCTTCACCTTGCCTCTTCATTCTGCTGTCAAATATAATTAACTAGGCTTTCTGTCTGTGTTCTCATAACACATGTCTTCACTTTTCGGAATATGCCTATGACTTTTTTACTTGGTCTAGAGCCTTTAAATTTTAGTCTTCATAATGTGGCATAGCAAGCATCAAATTTTTCTAACATTTTGCCGATCTTGTTGGCGAACTCGTTTCATATCATGTTGTATCTCTCCTCATGAATAATATTTCTTATGTTTAATTCTAGGCCTTCACTTTCAATCCTATCTTCAAGCCAAGCTTTAATGTCTTGAGTCTTTTGACAATAATTTATAACGTGGTGTCGTCAACACCACAGACTTGACATAGTGGTGACCTTCTATAGATTTTGTTCGTATAGTTTGGCATTGATGTTACCAGAACCAGTAGCCAATTGGGTACTATTATGGGTCGACGTTACGAACTTTCTTGCCATTCGATTTGTGATGTTTGGTACAAGTTCATATGTCTATTGTCCAATTTCGACATTATCCCATTTCGCTTGCCATGCGTTCAGAGTGATTTCTTTTTCCGGAAGTTTCTCTTGCAATGTAGGTTTCCTGTTCCTAGCTACTATGGTAAGTCTTCCTCTTTCTTTTATCAATAACTCAATTGGTATGAAACTGGTCAGCACCTGTAAAGCATCGGTTGATATTGTTTTATAAGCTCTGGTTACCTCAAGCAAGGCAGCTTTCTGCACTTTAAGTAACCTTCTTTTAATATGGGTATGAGGACTATTTTATCAAAAATCATCAACAAAAGTCATCATTGATTCAAATACTGCACATGATAGATCTTTTTAATGTCATGAAATTTAGGGCCCAATTTGAGTTGCCTATGTTGCAGGACTACCACTGCCTATTTACCTATATAGTCTGCACTGTAATGAAAACTTAATTTATCATCTAGGATGACTCCCAGATATGTGAATTGATGTACTGCTTGTACTGGGTCTTTCGAAATCTTATTTCAGGGTTTCTCTTAAAACTACATTTTAGTATCATAGGTTTTGTTTTTGGGGTTGAAAATTTTAATTTGTAAGTATATCCCCATTTTTCAAGTATAGGCATTAATGAGGTGGTCAATTCTTCTAAAACTTTGCTTGCTTGTTCTTTTAGTAGGACTAAGCCGTCATCAGCATATCCATACATGGTAACTCCTTCTGGGACTTTATTTTCAATTTAGCCATCAAACAAGATGTTCCACAAAATGGGCCCAAGTACAGATCCTCGTGAGAAGCCTTTTGTTAAGGATTTTCCCACTTTTACTGTATTAGTTTGATATATACCCGTTCGTTCGGAAAAATAATCCAGAACGACTAGGTAGCTATCGCTTGGCCAATTTTTGCTCTTTAAGCCGTACATATCCAAGGATGATATCAATATATGTTTTGCTTCTGTTTCTTGGAATATTTCACTACAACAATCTGAGCTGTGTATGTGGTATTACCTTTGTAGAATATGTATTTCTGGGGGTGTACTTTGCTTTTTTCATGAAGTGCTTGTAGAAGTCTTCTGTTTATTTACTATTCGCAAATTTTACCTAGTGAAGGTAATAAAGTTGATGTAGATCGTTTCGCGTCCTTTTCCAGCTGCAGGCTGTCATGCGCACCAAACCAACTGATATAGAAAATGAGCTAGGGAGACAGTACTGCTCCTGCATATGGGAACACACCCAAAGGTGTGATTCCAAGTGGCAGCGGCGGCCAGATGCCGCCCCCTTCGTATCGGATGTACGTCAGAATGTGAATCAACCAACATAAACTTCCAGCACACTGTCGCTAGGTGCCCCATTTACTAGAAGTTACATAACAATCACTTTAGTAAACTGTGTTCAATTCAGTGCTTATAAGTTCATTATAGGAACGTGGGTCATGCTGCCAAGGGACAGCATTAATTTGATGCGAGTGGTGGTCGTGGAGAGGGGATAATTCTGATCTTAGCTCCAGTGAAGTTGGAGATAGAATTCTCACACGGCAGTGATGTGTGAGGAATAGATCGCCTGGTAGCGCTAGTTCGTCAGATAGGACAACACTCAGCGAGGGTGGTCGTGTGGCTGACGTCCAAGGTGCTACTATGTTAAACTCTCCTGCTCGACATCTTGCTTATGTAAGGGAATCATAAGGCGTTCCCCACGCCTCGATGCACTCAACTAAGCATTCGCCAGGGATATCAGGCACCTGGATGCCATGGCATAAAAAAACAAAGCAATTAGCGAATACGGGTCGGTGAGTCCCGCGCCCTGAAAGCCGAGAAGCGGCGAGACAATAAACAACACACTTACTGTGGGATGTGGTTATTATTGTAGCGTGGCAATGTACATCCATGCGATACAAACATTGGTGGCACTGGAAAACAGGCCCGAATCTGAGCCAATCCGGTGTGCAATGCTGGTAAGAAAAAGCCATGTGGGCATAAAAGTGATTTAAAATGAATGTAAGCCCCTGGGCATGCAGGGGTGAGGGGTGCAGGATGGTCCGAATCAAATTGAAGACCAGGGGTAACCTTGTTTCGTGTTAGTACTGTCGTAAGTAGTGAATATTGTGTTCAATTTAAAGTGACGTAGAAATACTCCTGTACCAAGCAGCAGCAATGGACTCGTCCACCCAACCAACTTTGCTGCACGTGCTCTATTACATAATATTTTTTTTTCTTTTTAAACCCATTTATGTTAAACGTAGTTCAGTGTGATGCGCGACGCCCGCGCTCCTCTTCCAACTTAGTTATTCGTGCACACCACACCATGATTACGGAACAACAGAGATGGCAGTACTGCTTGCGCATACAGGAACACACCTGACCACGTGCACGTAAGAGGCAGCAGTGCCGAGACGCCGCCCCTGCGATGTCGAGTGTAGACAGTGTGTGCACCACATTAAGAAAACTACCGTTTATTGGTAGCAATGTGTCCCGTTGACGGAAACCACAGTAAATCCACCTTTTGTAAACACGTGTCGTTTATAGCACCCCGTGCTTATTCCATCAACATGGGTCACACTACCAGTAGGTAGTAGTGTTTCTAGGCCAGGGGTAACCATGTTGTGTAATTAAAATACCTAATTAATACTTTTTTTGTGATAAACCTCAAAAGCTGTTGAAACATCCCTGAGCCTCGTGGGCAAGTTGAACTCGCCCGTGTAACCAACTTTGCAGCCTAATTCTCTTCATGTTAAATTTTCAAGTGCTTTTCTTTAATTCAATGTCAATTTAAATCAGTTCTGTTTCACATGTCTAAATAATTCTTTAAATAATATTAATGCTGTCAGTTTTCTTTTGTGCCACGTAATTTAAAATTGTAATAAATTCTTGAGTAACCGAAATCGTATAAACTCTACCACACACCAGATTTGAGACGCTAATCAGCAAGCACGTAATTTACAAGTGTTTTGGGCCTTCGCCCCTGTGTTTTGTAGTGTAATTTGTGTTTCGGCAGCTGCTTCCCGCACTCGGCTGGACGAGGTCACTGGTGCATGAACGAATCGTCAGTTGGCACTAAGCGGCGGAACGAGACGGTGAGACGCGAGTCACTCTGGGACCGTAAAGACTTTGCATAACCAATGGTGTATCAATAGCTGAAAATCTCTTCATTTCGGAACCGTAATTTTATTTTCATTGGCCCGGAGGTGCCCCTCGACACTGAAACTCCACCGCCCAGGGTTTTCACGTAATTTTCAGCAGTCACCCACGTGGTGTTTTTCCAAGCAGTGTAGCTCACCGGTCGGACATAGGACCGGATCCGTTTAGTGCACCACCATGTTTGGACCTTGTGCAGAGTATGGTGGTTTACAATAAATATGGATATAATTGAGGTATGTATTTTATTAGCTTGCCGCTTCACGGCCTTCATGGTGCGGGACCCTTCAACCCATACTACCCAGAGTGTTGCATAGGGTGTATCTTTTATTGCTTTGTGCTACGGGCGTGGGGAACACCAAAAGATTACCCTGCGTAAGTATTCACGACGATGAGCAGGAAGTGTTATTTCTATGCCACGGCCGCCGGCCACGTGGCCCTGTAAAATAGAGTCTCTGTCTCTCATTCTGAATGCCCGTTCTCTAAATAACGGGCTGGTGCTACCGGGCATTACTTCGCCGGTGCTATCCGACAGAATCGAACACTTAACCTCCACCTCCACCCGCATCAATTGTTTCTGTGTATTCTTTAGTTCTGTAATTGTCATACGTAACTCCAGTTACGTATTATGTTTGGAAGAAAATGCGCAAATTACTCCAGATCTCATGTAAACATTTTCAGAACACCTTTTCGAACATTAAGCAGCAATAAATAGTATTTAAAGTTTATCGGGCTCTTCCCCGTTATATCCTTTGGGGGTTTTGTGTTCTCTTTGGGTGTTTGCCGCACTTTTGCTAGACGACGCAGGTCGCACGGCAAGCACTCGTCAGTTGGTGGTACGCTATGTTATGAGGCAGTTGACTTCATCTCACTCCAGTCACAATCCTCTCTTTGTCAGCTCTTTAATGTTTCAATAGTCATTTTCTTAACTTGGAACACTTTCACGTAACTTCTGTGCCTGGGGATGCACCTCGACTCCTGCCACTCATCACGCCCAGGGTCTTAAGACGTCCGCCTACTGGCCGTGTGTTTGTGTGAGTTAGGCACGGCACGAAGGGCGATGTTGACCAGCTCCTGTGACGCGGTATCACCTCTAGCGCAAGACACTGAAACGGCGTGCAGTGGTATCGTAGAACACTCGCCTGACTGACACTTTCAGTGGTGACCCCATCTTTTTATTGGTGGAAAGTTTTAAGGAAAGTCCAACGCAGGGCTCTATACTAGTTTCGCAGGCATTCGTCCACAATATTGTGAGGCTCGGCAGTCTGAAAATGCCGTTTTCGGCCGTGTTGAAGGGCTTAAAAATGTAGTTTGCAGCACACGTGATGTGTTGAAAGTTGTATTCCGTCCTGGCCTGAAATGTTATTTCTTTTCGTGCGAAACCCGCGTGAGCACACGTGGAACAGTTTGTTTATAAAACGTGTATTTCAAACACACTGCAACGCAGTTTGAGAGAC
>PNEQ01033681.1:0-16107 GCA_003012365.1 Medauroidea extradentata | reverse complement strand
TCACTTATTATTAATTGCTGTCATTTTCATGGCCTTGATTCTGTGTCGCCCATCGGACTGGCTTAGGTTCTGTCCAGCTTAAATACACTGCCTTTTGAGCATATGTGTGAGTATAGTGTGTTTTCTGCAAAATAATAATCACAGTGAATGTAAGTGTGTTATTTATTGTCTTGCCGGTTGTCGGCCTTAAGGACATGGGACTCTCCAACCCGCACCTTCCTGAGCTACCACCATTTACTTACGTAAGGGCATCCAGGTGGCTAATATTCCTGGCGAGTGTCTATTGCTGTGCATCAGACATGGGGAATGCCTAGATTCCCCTGCAATAGTATCGACACTGAGCGGGAAGGAACAGAACTGTCGGCCACACGATCCAGAGATGAAGCAGTGCACTTCAGTGTCCATTCTCCCTAACGAATTGGAGCCACCAGGTAAAATACTCTCTTCGCATGGAATTGACATGTGAGGCACATAACTTCAACTTTACCAGAGATATCTGTGTCTCTGCGACCCCTGCTCGTGTCAAAGTCAGAGGCCAGTAGGATTTTATTTCCCTTGGATCCTTTCCATTTCCCTTGTATAGGATTCATACTAGTCCAATTTTCCATCCTTTAGGAAAAATCCACTTATTTAATAGCTGGTTATTCAAATCGAAGAATATTGTGTTTATTATTGAAAAGCTCTGTTTGACTATTTCCGAACTTATTCCACCAATACCTGGCGCCTGTTTATACTTCATATTTGTCGCTATTTCTTGAAGCTCTTCCAAAGTAAACATTGGAGCTTTTTTTTTTTTTTTTGGGTAACTGGTATCAGGTGCATCGATACTCTTTTCAGTTTGTAAATTCCATCTTCACCCATCTCTGAGTCGTCAGGAAGTAAGCCATGGAGCAGAAGTCTGGCTCTATCCTCCAGCTGGTGCTCTTATACTTGGTATTGGTTGTTTTTTCTTAGTTTTGTTGGCAGCAATCATTCATGCCACTCCAAAGGGATCCTCATTTCCTATTTCTTCAACATAGTTCGCCCAAGCTTGCATTTTCTTATACTTTAAAGTATGCCTGTTTTGTGATTTTATATTCTTGAGCCAATCTTCCTCTGTGCCCTGGTTTTGATTTATGAAGTTTTCGTCTTCTTTTTTCATAGATATATCCTTGCATTCTCCAATTATTAAAAAAAACATGCCCCTACTGGGAGAGTGGAGCACAGTCTGTGTTGCCAACCTGTACTCTCATGAAATCCCTAGAAACTACACATTCCCCCTCCCCCCTAAATTTCAATAAAAATCCCTAGGTGGTAAAAAACAATAATAAAATTCGATCACAACTAATAATAGTTAAGTTACTGAATATAACATTCATGAAAATGAAAACTATAAACCAAAAGCCAAAACAGCGAATATTCATACGAAAATAACTAGTTAAAACTGTCAAACTTGCCTTACTTAGCATGTGTAGCAATACATAGACGACCAGAAACACACCAGAGTCTTGAAATAAAACAATGCAATTTTTACTGGCTGGAAGAAAACTTGAAACACTATTTCACTGACACTTGCTTGGTTAAATGTGAACCAATGAGACAAACTTCCTGTTCCGTCTTGTGTGCTGTGTTGGTGTGTGCTGGGATGAATGGTTGTGTCTCCCTTCTGTGTCCCCTTCTAGCTGGGTGTGGGATGCGGCATCTGGCTAGGGGAGGGAAGTCAGGGTTGTGAAGGGGCTCGAGGGTCAGTTGCCAGAGAGCAGAGACGGCGAACCGATGTCCATAGCTAGTGACTGATGTACAGTGATGTGTGTGTTGAAATATACATATAATGAAACAGAAATCCGGCAGAACTAGTTATTTACAGTCTATTTAGATGTGCTCTAACCATCACAAGGTTTAACACTTCCAAAGTGGAAGTATGATTTCTTATGTTGAGTTAATATATCTAGTTAATTTATGATATTTACACTTACACATTTCACTATATCATTAAAGCACAATATTAGAATTAGGTGTTTTATCCTGAAAACATAAGTAAATTCTATGCCGGAATACTGGCCACTTTTTATCATGGACTATTCACAAGCAAGGTAGTAATGATCTAAAAAATTTAACGCAAATCAGAACATTTCAATTAAATTAATTTTACTGTTTATTATATAAATATATTGTTACTTACCAGACTGAATTTAGTATTAGAAACCATTAGGTCGACACTTCCTCTAACCACAAAAAATTATTGTTCTCTTAAGTAACACCAATGACCAAATACCTTACTATATTAATACAAAACACACCTATTCTGAAAGCATTGCTTTAACTGGTCACAAAACATTGTAGCACTTACCAGTAGCTACCCACATGTGCCACTAGAACCGGGAAGGTACAGTATATAGAAGCAAGAGACAAAGGGGAATTCTCAAAGTGCAAAACACACGAGTGATGATCACATGAAAGAAAGGAAGCACCTACTGCAGGTAAGTTTGAGAAACCACAAAAATTGCCTTCATTTTTTAACACCCATGTTGTAAAATGGCAAAATTCTTGGTTTTCCCTAGAAAAGGCATTTTGGAAAAAGTCATTCTCTAGTTCCCTAGATGACCCATAAAATTCCCAAATCTAGGAAGAACTCTCTATGGTTTGCATCACTGGTGGAGCAATACTTTGTTGGGTTTGCTTTAAGGTTGATGTGTATGTGGAGAGGGCAAAGGGGGGAGAGGTGTCTTACCTAACGTCCTGGTGAGTGCCAGCTGCTGCTGGCGACAGTCGTAGGTCTACCGCCCGTGTGGCGAGTCCCCTCTGGCTCCTCCATGTCCAGATGTGTTGATGCAGAAGTCTTAAAGCGGCTGCTTGGTGGGACTAGCTCCCGAAGGGTCATGAAGTGGTCATGGCCAAATAACTCACTCATGTGAATAGGTTTCAAAAAGTATTTATTGAGCAGTTACAGGCGCAAAATATAACACACATATGTGCTTTAAGCAGGACCCAAGTCTATAGCCGATGGGTGGCTATCATAGTAAAGCATGAACACGGTGTTACACAATGGTGGAATTATGTTAGAAATAAACCCCTGGGTGAATGAGCTTGCAGGGATGGGAGTGACTCTACTCCCGGACGATTCGAATTAAAGTTACGTTATATTGTTCCGGAAAATAAAGTGGAAACACTATTGGATTTAAATGATCAGACAAAGTACGATGCTGATCCAGGAGCAGCGTGTCATGTGGCCTACACCCTACACGCCCGAGATAAGAATGAGGAGCAATGGTGCCTGCTTCCGCTAGTTAGCCGAGAGCCTCAGTCAGAACTACGCACGTGGTCGCTTTAAGCATGTGGTACTGAAATTGAATACACACAAGTACCCTAAAAATTACATAAAATATATGTTAGTCCTTAAAGACATTAACATAATAGAATTGGCTGAAATAACATCCATAAACATACTGAGGGAAAATTGTTTTAAATGTGTCTTCCTCTCCGATTGGCTTGTTAAGTCGTCTCTCAGAGTCTGAGCTGGCACTACTTACCATAAAAGAACACATAAAGCCGTTTGACACGATACACCATTCACTATTCTTATTTTGCATAAAAAAGGTTGGGTGTGCATTGCGAGGTCTTTCTGTTTGTCATGTTGCCGCCCTGGGTCGTGCTCGGTGGTTTAGACTCGTTGAGCAATTCTAGGCACTTTGCATTAAAAAACTGCTTACTTTCCTTGTGGTTGCTTAATAATTTCGTAAAAATACTGTGAATGACTCGCCACTACTATCTCGGCCTAACAATTCCCGCACTATCTGCTTCAGGTGACACGTGCTTCGGCAATTTGCGCACGTCGTGATCAGCGACGATGCAGTGCTTGGTGAAACGCCCAATGTCCTTTGCTTAATTGGTGTTGGGGTATGTTGCGGTGACGTTACTTTGTCGGATTATTTGAAACCGTGGCACTTTCCCTCAATAAACAAAGTATGAAGTTTTTAGACTTCAAGGCATATAAGACACCAACGTATAGTTCGTTTGTCACCTTCACATAATGGAGTTAGCTTGCCAACAGAAAAATTATCGACAATGCACTATGTATGCTCCAAGATGCAAATCTACCCAAATCATATTGGGCAGAGGCAGTAGCACCTGCAGTATACTTGAACAACAGGAGTTCAACAAAAGTGATCATAGTAAAAACACCATATGATCTTGGCATTCGAGAATACCAAATCTGAAACACTCGAGGATCTTCGGATGCGAAGCAATGACACAAATCCCAAAGGAGAAATTGAGGAAATAGGGATGCTAGACCAGAGAGACTATTGTTCATTGGTTATTACCACAATGTTAATGGTTGTCGTTTAATCACTTCAGATATGAAGAAAGTTGTTGTTAGCAGGGATGTAATATTTTAGGAAAACAAGTTTGTCTCATATCAGTAGAGATTCCCAAGGTGTACCAAGCAGGTAGCTTATATCCTTACTAATAGAAAATGCAACATAGATTCACGAGGAACGAAGAACAGGGCTTGAGGACATCGAAGATGACTCTTCAGGACAACCTGACAGTGATACACAAGAAATGGGCTCTCACAATGATGCTGAAGGTGGTTTTCTGAAAGTAGCGAAGTACATTCTAATAGCGATGATAAAAGCGAAGAAGCAGCATTATCATTAAAAATTACTGACAAGAAAGCCAGCTCGCAAACAAAATCTCAGAGAAGATCCAGAATTCTTATAATGCTTTGTTGGAGAAAACAATGAACCACTAAAACCAGGGGAAGTGCTCAATGGACCACAAGCATCCAAGTGTAAAGCTGCTGTGAATGAAGATAAGTTGTTTTTCATTGACATTGATGCATATGAACGAAGCGAGCTTCCAAATTGTCAAAGTGTGGTAACTTAAAAAAGCTATGGCTTAAAACAAGGCGGAAGGCCCTGAAACCGTTGTGATCATCAAACACTCACAGGAATGGGTTTTGAGCAGGTTATTGCAGAGCAATGCTTTTACTTCAAAACACAATGAGAGGTGTGATCATTGTAATATATGTGACAATTTCCTTATCGTGAGTAAGTAATCAATGCTCAAGAGACTTGTTCAAAGAAAAATGAAATCACAGTTCCACATAAAGGGTTTGGCTGAACTTAAATCGTGTTTGGACATGAGAATCACAGTAGACAGCAAGAGTGGAAAACTTCATATTTACCAGAAATGCTTAATTGAGAAAATGTTGAAGTTATGTATATATGAGCGCAAACATGTACCAATATCGATGGAAGCAAGATTGAATGGTCAAGAAGAAAGCGATGTAGTCCAGTGCAGTAAATCGTCAGTGCTGTACAAACAAGCAATAGGAAGCTAATCGTGTGTCCCACATCTCTAGTACAGATATTTCTTTTGCTGTAAATTGTCTTCGGTAATTACATCAACTGTCCAAACGGTGTTCACTGGAGGAGTGTATTTAAATAGAACCATACATTGAAAACTTTCTGGATGTAAATCGGTGCGGGAAACTTTTGTAAGACATTTGATTACTGTGTATTTTCATGGATTACCCGTCCCCAAAAGTTAGATGGCTCTAGTGTTTTAGAATAACGACCATCATATGTATATCATCTGCCAATCCAGGGAGAACACAACTACAAGTCACAGGAAAGCTGTTTTGTTACGCTTGTAATTGGGATTAGGCATTGCGGTATATTTCACGTCGCGAAGCATATAATGTTTCTTATTTCTTTTGTAGCAAAGACTTAATTTGAATATCTTTCTATTTCAATAAGTTTTCCGTTTTTGGATAAACGGTAATGGTATTACTCTGTAGTTTTAAATATGTTAGTTATCTAAAATAGACGAAAACATTGTGAAGTAGATAAATAAACACCGAAAACTCCAACTTACGTCTACACGATCAAGTCAGTATGGAAATAAACTACAAAGCAACAATCGTAGATGATATGAGCCAATTTTATGAGAAAACATTTATTCAGAATTATGCGTTTGTTAAGCGTGAGCTTTTATGTCACCAATTAATGTACGAGATTTCGGGGTCACAGATTGTTACTCAGAAAAAAGGCCCCACTCAAGAAATGAGCTTTGAAAAACCTAACATTTTAAACTGATGGTCTAAGCGCTGAATTATGTACCACACCGTCTTATACACAATTTCCTGTAGAACTTTCACGCTTCGCCACTGTTCACAACAGGCATATATATTTTCATACTTACTTAAAATATCAGATTTTTGAAAACGGTGTGCTCCTAATGCCCGAGAGACAGCCAACAGCACTGCCAAACCTGCTTGCTAGGAACCGATCAGTCGCAGTTAAAAACGTACATTGGCATGCTAATCAGTGATGGCTGATATTTGTAGCACTTTATCTCTATGATTAATTAAAATAAACATTGTACACTTAACTTACTAAATAAAAGGAAACTATTATAGAGCTGAATATATTTTTCACCTCCAAGGGTCGAAGGCAGTCCTGTACCAATCACATCACTCCTGGGTGGGCCATAAGAGGCTCAGTGTGTGTGAAGAGAGTTGTTGAATGCAGAAAGGAGTCAAGAGGCCAACCACCTCAGAGACTTATGGCTGAAATAAGAGGGGCTGTTTCAATATACAAAATCCTTCCCAAACAGCCTTAATGTACGAGACACCGTATTATGCGTTTCGAAAAATCAGCCTTTATGATATTGGATCTCATTCTCAGTTTTAAAATCGTTAATAATAGTACAGGAAAAATTACCCCATTTTAATATTGTACCACTTTAAGAAATACCAAATACCTAGTACTTCACATACAATCCTCAGATGTGTCAAAAATGTATATACAAGATTCAGACCTTAGATTTTCTAACTACTTATAACATGTGCCACTACTGCATACATTTACACTTTCAACACGATCTTCCAAAATGTTTAGAGCGCATTCCAGAAAATATTATGCCTGATTTGCTGTGGTCACTGAGGCAAGCGGAACTTTTAACATAGTACAGCCTTGATAGACTACTGGCATCATCAGCTGGTGAGAGGATAAACTAATTGCTATCATCCAATCACATCTGACCTTCCATTTGAACACATTCTCTTGAAATGAGTTCCTATGTGGTTGGGTTTTGCATTTAATAGTTACCAAACATTTAATAAACAATATCTTTAATACACTATTATTTGTTTGAAACATTTATTAATTTATACTGTACACATGTATATTCACAAGAATTGTAAAAAAATTAAACTTAACAATGAATCACAATAAATACCTGCATTGCAGTTTTTAAGTTTTACATGTCTTAAAAATAAACTTCTACTGGACCTCATTTTTTACTAACTGCACAAAATATCACCAGTATTAAGGCTGCATAAAGACATTTGTCTTTTTTTTTTTTTTTTTGTAATTACACTTGTAGCAACAGTAACAAACTTATAGAGAAATATATTAGGTCCAATATTAGTAACAAAAAATATGTAAAATCTTCACAAAACATAGCACTGTAGACAATGAACACGTAGTCTATTTCCTAATTTTCACAATAATTTATTAAGTTATACACTTTCTAAGTGTACTGTATGATACTGTGATTTTACACCGACTATACAATAATATCGGTATTCCGCTGATGTTACGACAGTAGCCTGGCAAATTCTGAAACAGAAGAAATTACTCAATTACTCAAACTTCAAATACATTTAAAAAAAACCATACTTCCCTCACATAAGTACTGCGGATCACACACTCCATTCTAAAACTACTTATAAAGTAATAGTACGCCTCTAGAAAACAGTATCTTTGCATTTATGTTTGTCGTAATATAATTTTGTCTGTCATGCCCTTGGAAGTAAGCTTAAACATAAAAATGTTACGAAAGCGTTGGCATTAAATTGATAGAGTGAATTAGCGTAGATAATTGTTCTGGCACATCAGAAGAGTGCTTCTACAAGTAACATGAGAATTCACCTTTTACTTTTAGGAAAATATAAATCTACAAGTCAAAAATATTTAGTACAAGTGAAATAGCCGCACAAAGGACAATTTAAATGCCATAGACCTAAAACATAGTAATAGCGCACGAAAATAAAAATTACAGTTGACTTGAAAAGTTGACAAGAAAATAAATTTTTACAAGTCGAAAATTTTCCGCATATTCGAAACTTCACCAACGTTTCTACCAGTTGTTGAAACTCTGAAGTACACAGGTTGAACCAATCATCAATTAAGGCTAACATTTTTTTAAATTTTCCATTAGAAATGAAATAGGATGACTGATCATGTTAACACTATGCAAGTCCTAACTGAACACACTTTAATATATTTAATAATAAACGTAGTTTTATAAATTCATAATTAAAAAACAATTTTAAAATCTTATATTTGCAGTAAGTACATATTTAAAACACAATTTCCCATGCAAATAAATACGGTAAGTTAACTGTCTTCGCCATTATATTTCACAACTGTTCAAGTTACTTCAAACATATTTTGCGAGATTTAATTCGGGAGTGTTCCGGTGCACATCCACCAGATCCACCAACATGTCATGCTTGTTAAACATGTGAATACATCGAATGAACCAGCTGATTTAAAAAGAAAGAGTTGTTTACAAACTTCCGACTTACGCCGGTGCATCCATCTGTGATATTACGAATTCAGTTTTTTTTAATTAAACAAACGCACATAATGTTAATGTGTAAAAACTATTATATGTAAACACAACTTGTGAAAACAGGCCCCAGGTCTTGAGGTAAGTGGTAAATAGGCAATTTGCGATAAAATTGGCATTTTTGAAACGTTGATTACTTTATTTCAGTACATGTGTATTTTTCTGCAATTTATTGATGTAAACGCAACTTTTTTTTAAAAATAAAAATGGAAGTTAACAGAACATATGACGAATTCGAAAGTAAAAACACGAGGCCATAGTAACTTTTTAAATCATTATTCTAAACAAGGCAGTTTTCCAAAGTGTTTATTCTACTGTGAACAGCCTACGAACTACAGCAAAAGCATTTGCGAAAACACAGTTAATCGATACGGGTTTTACAATTTAAACTGTTCGAGTGAGTGTTTATTGTCGTAAGTAGAAAAGCAACATTCGCATGTATCCATCTTCAGCCATTCTACTAAAGCTATGTGCAACGAATTTTTAAATTTAAGTAATTAAGAAAATCATCACCTCGTGATAGTCTTATGTACCGAGAAGTTCTATGTAACAGTCGAAATTTGCTGCGTGAAATTTCATTTTCGATAAGTAAATCGTACTTAAAGGATGAGTGTTGAAGACAAATTTATGGTATTTTCAGTTTTAGAGCTATAACATTTATTCAAATTGTATTATCAAAATTTTCTCTTCGACAAATTACAGGACATATTCTTGGTAAACTGCTTGACATTAATAATAAGGGAATCTTTAATTAATTTGTCATGAAGAATCATTGCAATTGACTTCTTGAAAGCTAACCTATCATTCTCTTGCAATGATTCTGCATTACAAATTAATTAAAGATTAGATTATTATTTACGTCAAGCAGTTTACCAAGAATATATCATATGCTTTGTCGAAGAGAAAATTTCGATAATACAATCTGAATAAATGTTTTGGTTCAAAAATTGCAAATACAATAAAATTGTCTAACACTCCCCCTTAACACCGTCTATTAATCTATTAAAACACGCACAATTTAAGTAGTTCCAGAAATATTCATCAGATGATGCGTAATTACTAGAGCCACGATTTTATGGCGAAAAGATTTTTGCAACAATTGGTTTCGATGCATCATGTGCACACCTGCAGCTCTGCTACATCGTCTGTGATTGGGTGATTTTACATTCACTTGCCTTGGCAAATGACAGACGTACGGAGTCACAATAATCTTATTCTGATTGGTGCCGTCAAATGAGAAACGTTTTTGAACAAAGACACGCTGCCAATAACCATGACGCAAAGCTACCGATGTGCACGTGAGACACTGAAACAAAGTGGGGCAAAATTATTTTCGCGACAAAATCGTGGCCCTAGTAATTACTGGTCATTTAATTTATTATAGTTGTCAAAACAAAATCTTCCTCTACGCTTTGTTTCAGTTACTGAAGAAATTAATATATATATATTTTCTTTCGTTATAGTAAACGTAATTTTGCAAACATGTCGCTCGATTTTTAATGGTGTATTAATAACGGCATTTAAGATGTCTAAAAGTCGGTACATATTTTATAAACCGCTTTATTTTGTGTGTATGATAACTGCACGATGAAAGAGAAACTTGGCTACGTTGATTACGCACACTCGCACACTGCAATGTAACTAATGCTTCAGTTTTTAGCAAATTTCGGTGTTTATCACTCTGTAGCATGAAAATTCTCATAGCTTGGTTTCATTTAACTGCCGTGGTATATTATTAATCTATTCCTGACATTAAAATAATATATCCTAGTTATCGCAAGTAGTCTTACAACACCGAAAGTGCAGTTGCCAGTGCATGTATACGTTTGTCTGCAATGCATGGAAAATGGCGGCGAGCACCAATTAAGGCATCGCTCTTTAGTTTTGCAGTGGTTTCGAAAATATTTTTTTAATCGCAAATTAATACATATATAAAAAATGCATTCTTGCCGTTTTAAAATTTATATATCATAGTTTGTATCTGAATTTTTCTGTTGCAATTCACCAAACGGATTTTTAGTTTTCTGCCCCTGAAATATCACACACTTTGTTGTCAAAGTAAATCAAAATGAAGCTAAATAATTATTTGCTAGCAAACGATACATTATTTTAAAAAACGCTCTGGCAAAATTGTGTATTGTGTGACTGTACACAGTCTCAATTTTTTCTAACCATTTGGTAAAATAATAGTTGAGTTATTTGTAATTGTTTGAAATAAATGAAATATCATGGCCTTAAACAACAGTGTGATTGAGAATGGCTGCATATTGGGATACAGAAAGGGTGGCTAGTGTTTTGAAAGTGTTGACACACTCTTCGGATGTGACGTGGTAACGGCCTATCAATAGTGGAGAAGATAAAGCTCACAATCGCCTACCACCACCACTACCATCTCAATACACTGATCAAAGTTTTGACTTTAATATAGTCTCGTTTGGGGTGCAGATGTAACTACTGCCCCACGTCTATGCTACTCTCTCCATATCTGCACAATCAGTACAAGTATACCAACAACAGTTCTACTTTCTCGTAGTTTATTTGTATGTTTTATTCTCCTGACAAACGCTATTCTCCAGAGGCGTCGTCAAGATTGGGGCTGTTCATAGACTTTTACATGGGCGAAACGAAACTATGGGCAGAGATTACATATTTCGATCGTTATTGGTATTCCTTCCAAGCACGAGTGTGTTGTACTTGCATGTCGCTGTCAATTTTGTCGTCCGGCTATGTCTCAACGCACTGTAGGAACCAGTCACCCTGCATGATGGTACAGCTTCATATGTGGCTACGTCAGTAGAGAGTACGCATGCTACCCTGGAGCCTGCTACATCACGTGAGGGACAAGACAGACGAGACCCAGTTCCGGTAACCGCTGTCTCCCAGCTATGTCCAGGACAGCGAGGATGGAATACTATAAACCATATTACACTCTTAGTACCTTGTACGGTATCTATTTATGTAAGATTATATATTCAGATGACGTATGGGCTATTTTATTTAGTACCACATAATACCTCCTCCGTATTGTGTACCCACGTGGTCTCATAAAATTATTTCTAGTTGAGCGCGTATTTAAGTTTCACTGCTATAATTTTTCTCGTACATTTTCTCGGCTCTGAATGATATGGTAATATGCAGTGTTGTTGTGCTTGCTTTACGACACTTCATAACATTGTTAAGAAAGTGACTCCCTGTTATCTTGCGACAGTTTTTCTTACTGGTGTATACTATCGTTTGCATTTCACTGACTAAATAGTATATTTTTAATTAGTGGTTACATACAGTTAATTTTTAGCACACGCGTATCCTTAATTCAAGGAAGTTAGCACCACAAATGTAACGTAACCAGCAATAGACCACTCCAGTTATATTACTGTAGAGATTTCATGCCAGTTTTACTAATTCCCTTATTCCGTCATTATTGTCTTTACTTTTTACTTAAAGGGACACAAAAAAATACAAAACACAATTCATTGTTAAAAAAAAATGACAATGCTTCCGTAAGAGTTCCTATACTTATATGAATCCCAGTGTTACGAAAAAAAAAAAAAAAACGTGATTTTAAATTTTGTGTATGAAGATTGAACAGGTTAACACTTACTACCTACTCTTAAACTTCGGTAACTTCTTATTTAGAGTGTTTCCAATACTGTAAACGGAAACAGTGTTTCACGATACTTGCACAGAAAATTACGTGCAAAAATAAGATTTCATAATATTAATGAATATTTTCTGTAGCCATAAAAAAATTCGTTATTATAATTTACATCCTTGGTTACTAGACTAAAAGGTCCTACCTTCGTAGTTAATCCTGCCATCCTTGTCGATATCGGCGATGGCCAACATCTCATTGAGCTGAACTTCAGTAACAGGCTCACCTATCATATCCATCGCAGTCTTCAGTTCATCCTGAAAAATATTTTTTTTATTTGGTACAAGCAAACAATGTGCATCAGAAATTGAATAACTATGGCGGTTGTATTCGTGGAACTCCTCCCAATGTATTCTTGTCGAACCAGCACATATGATAGTGTAGGTAACCAAGGAGAGTGTGAGAGAGAGATTTTGGTCAGCGCTTAAGGGGCCCGCCTCGTTGCCATAAAATCACACTGCAGCGTGTTTGAAGAAAACGTTTTTACCGAAACTAATACACGTGCGTTCACGCCGTTTGTCTACGAAAGGAACACACGCTTCAGACGACTGCCCTTAAGTACTTTCAAGACAACACACGTATTAGAAATCCCCTTTTAGGGCACGTCGAAATGGGTTAAAACGGGGTTTTCAGGCTGCTATAGGGGAAAATATACTAATAGGATACATGTGAAACCACTCCGGGGCAGTGCATTGAACATTAGTCAAGTGATTTCGTAAATAAAACAATAGGGTCACCACTTAAAGTCCCACAGGAAATTTGTTTCTTCGCAAAGACTGCACGCCTTACGCGTAGAGGCGACGCACCGTTGTATGGCCCATACGACGTCGCCCTTAGCACCATACCTCACTCACACAAACACATGTGCCACGAGGCGGGTCCCTTACCATCGGGATATTGAGCGCTGGTGAGGGGTGACATGTGGTGAGTGTTGAGCATTGACGGAATGAAGAGGCGAAGAAACGGGAGATCCGAGAAAACCCGCCGACCAGTGGAATCGTCCGGCACGATTCCCACATGCGGAAATCCGGGGACAAACCCCGCCAAAAAAACGAACCAGGATTGTCTTCGTGGGAGGCGAATGGTCCGACCATTCGGCCACCGCAGCCCGTGTAGAAAACGAATACTATAGAATTATTTGGTGCGTGTGTGTGTGTGTGTGGAGGGGGGGGGGTTGTAGTTGCTGTGTGATGACAAGAACTTGAGTGAGGCATTCTACAAGTGGGAAGGTAAATTCAAATAAATATTTTAGAAATGCTAGTTGTGAAAAGAATACTATACAGTAAATGCCCCGTGCCTCAGTATAAAATCACATTATTACAACTTATAACTAAACTAGGCGACTCCCATACTCTCATCATTAATTTTTACAGAACCTATTGATTTGGCATATACAGGCTGTAAGGAGGTGATTCCTTGTGAAAAATTAAACTCTTATTATATGGGACACTTTCATGACAAGTGTATATTAACGGTGTTGTGAGCCCTGCAAAATATAATTTAGAAATAGTATTTTGTACAAACATAAAAAAAAGGGTTAGGAGTTAAAATTACGTTTCGATGGTTGACTTGAAGTTTTATTGAAATCTGTAAAACGTAACAAATTCGGCATTAAAACCTTCCCCTTTCATGAAGTAATAGTGATGTACACACTCATATTGCATTAATTTACTTTGTCGTCATATATTGTAAACATTTAATGTTGGCTATCCGAGCGATACAGAATAATAAACAAAGAAAGATCCTCTTTTTCTAAGCTCCTAGAATGCGCCATTTACCATAAAAATGCACATAACTGTTGCTATGACACAACGCCTGGTATATAGGTAAGACGTGCTACTTTCGCTAAGGAATTGTCTTGTACGTACGCCGTGCTCTCAGGAATACGCAACATATGATGCAGCCGTTTAAAAGCATGTCGCAAAATTCAACCAAGTGAAGTCATAACAACACTTTGGCTTGGTTCGGTAAATTTGGAAACCAGTCTGGTTTTGAAGCATTTGTACAATTTTTTAAAAGATAAATTCATTATTTTATAAACAACATAACATCCCGCAACTACTTTATGAACAGTTACAATACGTTTTGAAATGGTTTCTTTATTTACTTTTTTTTTTTTTTTTGCTGAGCGACAGGAACGAAATGCTATCAAAAGACAATTCTGCGACACTTTTCTATAAATTGTGGATATTCTCTACGAATAAAACAAAATTTATAAAAATGCTGCATAACCAAATTACCTTCCATATTTACTGAACCGAGCCTAAGATTTTTTAACTTTACATGGGTTGATATTTCTACAGACTTTTAAGCAACTGTATCAGAGGTTGCGTTTTCCTGAGGCATGGTGCAAGTAAAAGAAATATTTCTTGGTGAAAGGAGCACTTTTTACCTACATACCAGGCGTTGTATTATTTTCACAGCAACAGTTGTGTGCATTTCTTTGGTAGACGGTGCATTCTAGAAGCTTGCAAAAAGAGTATCTTTTTTTTTTTTGTTCCTTACAATATACTGCTCGAATAGACAACGTGAAATGTACACAATACCTGGCGGCAATGTAATTTTAAACAATATAAGTGTGGCCACCGCTATTATTTTCATAAAAGTGTGAGGCCGTAAAGCTGAAATTTTTTGCTTGCTTAAGATCTCGTAAATGCTAAAAATCACCAACGTAATAGTAACTAAACTCCTAACATGTTTTGATACTTGTACGAAATACCAATTTTAAACTCTTATTTCTCAGCGCTCATAACAGCTTTAATATTCAGCTGTCTTGAAAGTGCACCAAATCGTCGTACAATATACTTAATGTCGTAACGGCAAAATAACTACTTCTCAGGAGAGCGATTTAAAGGAAAACAGGTTTACATTTAATGTTATGAATTTATATGTAAACACGCAAGTAAAATGATATTTTTGGTAATCGTTAATGTCCTGTTGTTGAAGTTATGTTAAGAAACGTCACTATGTTTCTTGTAATTCAATGGAAAATGTTAGTTACGACGAAAGTTAAAATGCAACACCTTCGACACTGAAAGTGATACAGATAAGCCCATCACATAAAGCTCTTCAGGATGACTGGCCACACAGTCTTAACTCAAAATCGCCAATTTTGCAGTTACAACATTATGTATATTGTACGACGATATAACAAGATTACTTTTTCACACGGAATCACCTCCCAGAGTTTGTGTCATTAATTTAATTAGATCATGGTATAGTCGGTTCATATATCTGTATCTCGGAGGCATAAGACACCGTAACAAAAATCATATTTTTCAGGAGAGCTGTTTTAAGAGTGTGATTCATTAGTGAATTCAGCTGTTTATTACCAAAATACGTGGGGTTTTGACACGACACAGACATTTTGTATGTCACTAGAAAGTACTTATAATTGTGGTAATGTTCATGGTAAAAAATTTATTTGGAAAAAAAGTGGACATAGTGTCTTATGCCTCCGAGGAACAGATATAATATTGACAAATTATGAATGGTGGAGAAAGAGCGAGTACAGGTCATTATGTAAATAGGGAAGAAAAACGGTTGTACTGTGGGGGAGGGGGGGTGGCGAAAACAGGCTGGGCTGTACGGGCAAAAACAGTTTGGATTGAAGAGTGAAAACAGGTTGGATTGAAGAGTGAAAACAGGTTGGATTGAAGAGTGAAAACAGGTTGAATTGAAGAGTGAAAACAGGTTGGATTGAAGAGTGAAAACAGGTTGGATTGAAGAGTGAAAACAGGTTGGATTGAAGAGTGAAAACAGGTTGGATTGAATAGTGAAAACAGGTTGGATTGAAGAGTGAAAACAGGTTGGATTGAAGAGTGAAAACAGGT
>PNEQ01033680.1:0-30691 GCA_003012365.1 Medauroidea extradentata | reverse complement strand
TTGTAGCGTATGCATTTTGTAAGTTGTTTCTAATGTCAATGTATGTAGTTGTAGTGTCACTGTATGCTGTTTGTAGTGTCAATTTTGCATAGCCAATCCTCTTTCATATGTTATGTGGGGGAGGAATGTGGGATATTGGTGTCGGTCATGTTGGCTGCACTGGGAAAACGGCAGTTGGAAAACGGATAGCACCACAGGCCAGTCCGGTGGTAATGTAAACATTGTAAATGTGCAATAAAACGTAACATCACCCTCTCAGAATTCTTTGAATTTCGAAAAAAAAAAAAAAACTTTGTAGACAATTTGTGACGGACAAAAGTGGAACTTTTGTAGATCTGATTATAATTCATTCAGTAAATTGAAGGAAAGAGCATTTGTAATTGTAGATACCTCGTGTCGGGTATCAAATTAACCGTCGTGACACATGTATACTGAAAATAGTGGTAATTTAGTTGTATTATTATATTTAAGTAGTTTAGGATTAGTTTAGTAATAGTAAATGGAAATCAAGTGACACGAATTATATAATTTCAACCAAGACTGCTTTATACAAATCCTGTAAACCAAACATCTGCACTTTACGTCGAGGGTAATTTCACCATGCAGGCTTGCGCAGAACCCAGCAATATTTCGTCAACTCATTCTATGTAGTCATCTTCACACAGTTCTTCTATTATATTAGATATTTCATTCGTATGATAATTATTTCCTGCTTGCTGAGAAACAATTAGTAGACATAGTCTGTCGACAATTTCATTAACATTATTCCAGTAAACGCATTCTGGTCGCCATCCTTCTTCTATTTTCTTACCTAGGTCGCGACCAGAACGTATGGCAGCTCCTACATCTGGAAACAGCTGGGAAATAATGTTAAACTTCTGATGTGTTTCATCCTTATACTCATTGCTGGTAGGATCGTTATTCTTCAAATGAGCACTCGTAAGTTTCAAAAGTTGTTTATACTGTTCCAGGGTACTGTGCGAATAAGTGCCAGGTTTCTGTTTAAACAATAATTCGTAAAGTCTTGATTACGACAGACTCTACTTGTATGTCATTAATGGGCAAGAATAAAATTTGCTTGTTTCCCAAGAAATACTTTCTATTTTGCTTGTATACTCCATATGTCCTATCTTTGTACCGGGAGTTTGTCAAGTAATCATGAAGTATTGGGCTTTGTTCCTT
This sequence comes from Medauroidea extradentata, assembly GCA_003012365.1. Lineage (NCBI taxonomy): Eukaryota > Metazoa > Arthropoda > Insecta > Phasmatodea > Phasmatidae > Medauroidea > Medauroidea extradentata. The sequence goes on along the minus strand of PNEQ01033680.1, from coordinate 29,509 downwards.
TTTCCGTTTCCACCCAGAGAGAGACAAATAATCTTCATCAATTTCATAATGAGGATTCTTGCGTTTGACTATAGTTTGAGGTTCTTTTTCCATCTTCATTGTCACAGGTGATGGTGGTTTCAGCTTCAAACTGTCCAGTCGCTCTGATATAGGTTTAAAAGTTTCTTCAGTAATCACACAGTGTTCCATTCTAGCATGTTGAGCAGTCAAGTACTTTGCATGGGTTCTTTTAATCACGAAATGTAAGTCACCGACAATGTCAGACATTGTACTACCCACTTACAATGACATGACAGGGTATGTGGTGGCCTAGAGCTTTGTTTGTTATTTTACCATCCAAAACTATAACTGAAGGCAGGTTAGAAGCAGATTTTAGTATGTTTTCAATATTTTTAATTGAAGCTTCAAGTTTAGTAAGGTGCTGCATTACCTCAACCAGGATGTTGTTCTCACCACAAGTTTCATTTATCAGTCCTTCTATTGCATTGAGCTTCCTGTCCAGCAATGTCTCCATATCAACAGGAATAACACCTAGTTTAACATTCACATCATTTATCATACTTGCAATGTCATTAATTGTTCTATCCAGCACATTTTGTACTAAACTAATCAAGTCACCATTGTTATGTTGTTTTGTAATCAATAAAACACACAATTAATGCACGATTACTCTGGATTTATTTCCACTCTCAAACATTACTACATGCTGCAGCCATGCTGCCCTCAACCACAATAGTCATAGACCTTGTCATATCCGACTCCAAAGAGTCACACCTCATGTAGATAATTACAGCATGTCTTACATATATGACATCTCCTTTTTTTTCATCAATAAACATCACATTAGAGTCTAAACTTACTCTAACACAAAATCATCCAAGTATCTAGGTTTGTTACATACACTCCCACTTCGAGTTTTTCTTTTACAAGGTGTAGCTGCAGAACCACTACTAACATTGCTCAATTCACCCGGTTCTGACTCTGCAGCCAGAGTACTCTGTTCTTTCTGCTTTCCTACTTCTACATTTCTGTCATCCTCAATTTCTGTTACAAAACTACGCTCTTGTTCTACTAGTTCTAACCTTTCAACATTCTCGAATGGTACTTGTTCCCCGGCCTTATGCAAATGGTGTCGATTTCTCCTGACTACATTTCCATTTTTCATTTATACTAGATACGATCTAGGGCCTACATTACTCATGTGCTGTATGCATCCCTTCCTCATTGGTCTCCATCCCTCTTTTGCACCCTCATAATACACTATATCCCCTTCTGTCAGTTCTGGCAAAGTTTTAATATTTCTATCTTAGAAGTACTTTGTGATCTTGTTTTTTTTTTCTGAATTCCTCCACAATTTGTGCCTGATCAAACCTTTTACCTATTGCTCCATGTAAGTTTAACATACTTCGAACCTCCCTGTTATATAAAAGTTATGCTAGGGTGGGTATCATGCTAGAAAGGGTGTTTCTAAGTTCTAACAAAGCTAAAGCACTATCTTTATCATCTATAGCTATCATTTTAAGCATTCTCTTTACAGTCTGTATTTGTCTTTCTACCATTCCATTTGATGCCGGATAATTGGGACTGGATGTGATGTGCTTAAAACCCCACTCTTTTGCAAAGTCCTTAAACATCCTACTATTAAACTGTGGTCCATTATCTGAATATAGAAATTCTGGTATCCCATGTCTGGATAGAATGGCTTTTAGTTTCTTAACTGTTTCCTCACTTGACAGGTTGAATAACTCTTCGATCTCTATGAATTTAGTGAAATATTCTACTACTATTATGAAATTCTTGTTTCCAAAACAGAATAAATCCGTTCCTAGCATGAGCCATGGGTCTTCACACTCTCTTTGCAACATAGGTTCTTTAGTAAGTCTCCTTTGAAAATGAAGACATGCCTCAAAATTTCCCACTAAATTTTCAATTTCTACTGACATTCTGGGCCAAAACAAATGTTGTCAACCTCTATTTTTGCATTTGTCAATCCCACAATGGTAAATGTGAATTTTAGCTAATATATCCTTTCTAAGTACTTTAGGAATTACAATTTGATTTGTCTTATACAATAAAACATCATACACAAACAAATCATCTCTGTACTTATAATAGGGTCTTGCATAGTCTGTGCATTCTGCACATCACTTTTGGCCAACCCTCTTTAACATATCTCATCACACACTGTAATTCCTCATCTTTCTCGGACTCCCTTTGTATTTCGACATACCTGACCTGTGTCATGGGTAACTTTTTTTCACTACACATACCTCTGAATCAAAGTCCACGTTCGTGTCATGCTTTACTTCAACCCTCGACAGCACATCAGCTATCACTAGATCCTTCCCTGGAACATACTTTAGCTCGAAATCATATTCTTGTAACCTTAATCGCATTCTCTGTAAGCGAAGTGGACACTGATTCAAAGGCTTCTTGAATATAGATATCAAAGGTTGGTGATCTGTCTCTATAACGAAATGTTTTCCATATAAATACTGCCTATATCTTTCACATCCATAGACCCCTGGCAATTTATCTTTTTCAATTTGTGCATATACCTGCTGACATTCAGTCAGTGATTGTGATGCGTATGCTACAGGTAGGTCTTTTGGCAACAAAGTTGCTCCCAGTCCATAGCTTGATGCATCCACCGACAATACAATATTCTCGTTAGCATTTAAAAAAATGTAAAACCGGACCCATTGTCAAACATTTTTTTATCCCATTGAAAGCATTACTCTTATGTTCAGTCCATTGCCACATGACATCTTTCTTTAGCAGTTTTCTCAATGGATATGACATATCATCAATTTTATGCACAAATTTTGCTACATAGGTCAACATGCCTAAAAAAGTATGCAACTCCTTTTTCACTTTTCAGTTCTGGCATTTCGGTTATAACATTAACTTTGTTTTCACTAGGTTTGATCTCCTGATCCGGTAGTATGTGTCCCACATATGTGACCTCAGTTACTCCAAACTTACACTTTGCTTTGTTAAAACTTCCTTTTTCCTTTCGCAGTTTGCAGTACCCTCTCTAACCACTGGTCATGTTCTTCTTTGGTAGCCCCCCATACAATCAAGTCATCAATATATATATATATGTACACCCCCTAAACTTCCAAATATCTCTACAAAACATCTATGGAACACCTCAGGCACCGAACAAAGACCATATGGCATCCTCATAAAACAAAATCTACCAAATGGTGTATTGAAAGTAGTCAGTAGCTGACTTGACTCATTTAGAGGAATTTGCCAAAATCCCTTGTACCAATCCAGGATTGTGAAAATCTTCGCATGGGGCATTTTAGCCAACAGTTCCTCAAATGTGGGCAATTGACGCACCTCCCTTACTATGGCCTTGTTCAATGCATGAGGGTCAAGACAGATTCTTAGAGTTTAATCAGGTTTTCTTACAATTAATAATGAATGCACCCATTCAGTGGGTTCAGTAACACGCTTGATAATCCCTAAGTCCATCAGTTTTATCAATTCAGTTTTCAATGGGTCTAGCAAACAAAATGGTTCCTTCCTGCATGCTTCTATTTGTAGTACTGCATCATGTTTCACCTTAATATCATATGTATATTCTATACACACAAGACCCTCAAAAATATCATGAGAAATTGCTGTTACTGGTGTGGTAACACTATCCACTTTCCACACTAGGTCAAACTGAGAAATACTGAGTAACCCTAAAACTGACTGAATACTGTTACCAGATTTAACAACCTAAAATTCTAAAATACCTTGTTTTCCATTCTTAAAATCCACCTTCGCAACTGATCTGCCAATTACTACAATGGGAGAAACATTACAATTTTGCAGCTTAACCTCTGTGGGTAAAATTCTAAGTTGAAGATGTTTACTCAAGTCCTCAGACATTACATTAACCTGGACACCCGTGTCCAATTTTAACATGACATATTTACTCTTAATCATTACTTTTTCTCTCCAGTCTTCTACCTGGTGTGTCCCACTCTGTACATCTATCTTTCCCAACAAAAAAATTATCTAAATTACACTCCAACATTTCATCATTACAATCATTATCATACTGTGTGAGATGTTCATACTCCCATATTTGTACTTGTGGTACCACTTTAGTTTTACAACACTGAGAAAAATGTCCAAATTTTTTACACTTATTACAAGTTTTGTTGAATGCTGGACATACCTTGGGATCATGGTATTTACCACATCTACCACATTGCATCCATTTATTGCCTTGGAAGTATTTGCCTCCCTGCTGATAATAAGTTGATTGTTGTCTGTTCTGCTCGCTCTCCAATCCTGGTGGTTGCCTTGGCCTCTCACTGCTAGACTGATGATCCCTCACATTTGTGGCCATCTGCTATTCTGCTGGTCCCATTTACTCTTTGATTCTGGATGTCCAGGATAACTTCTATCTTCAACCATCTTCTGTCTGTAGGTTCCCCTTTGCTCTTGTTTCTTGCAACCACTACATAATACACGATTCACATCTACACTGTTGTTCTGTTTGGATAGTGCCTGCAACTGTAGTTCTGTAAGTTCCACTGCTTTGCAAATTTGTGTACATTTTTGCAAAGTCAAGTCACTTGTTCTCAACAACTTATTTTTTACTTCTTTGTTTCGCAGTCTACTAATTATTCTATCTTTAATTAAACCATCATGCATTTTCCCAAACACACAACTTTTACTCAATCTTTTTAGTCCCGCTACATACGTGTCAATATCCTCTCCTTCCTGTTGGTCCCTATTAAAAAACAAATGTCTCTCTACACTTTCATTCGTCCTCGGAACACAATGATCCTCGAATGACTTCATCACAGTTTTTAAATCCTTCTTCTGATCTTCCGATAACTCAAACGATTTGAAAATTTCCTGAGCCTGTTCCCATTATATGAAGTAAGATCGCCACCTAAACAGCTTCCTCTTTGCTAATTTCCTCCTGAGGCCAACATATATATACATATTATATATATCAAATTGGTGCTTGAACTTTTTAAAGTTGACAGCCAAATTACCTTCCCAACTCATCTCTACCGGTTGCTTGAGTTGATTCATGATGTTGAATTTTCTACCTTGCAAAAATATATTCACCACACATAACCTCTAGTTTCCGCCACTTAAATTGCATATTATCATATTTTCTACACTCTTGAACAAACAATAACCGACTGCGCCATGTTATGTTGTTTTGTAATCAATAACACATACAATTAATGCTGGATTACTCTGGATTTATTTCCACTTTCAAACATTACTACATGCTGCAGCCATGCTGCCCTCAACAACAATAGTCATAGACCTTGTCATATCCGACTCCAAAGGGTCACACCTCATGTAGATAATTACAACATGTCTTACATATATGACAACCATGAAGTGTGTAAATATGCACCTTGTTAACAGTATCTCCATCTTCTCTCAGACTTCCAATATTTTTAAGTATTTTTCCTCCAGCACTACAGTGTCCACCATCCATAGGTATAAAACACCTTTCTGTTTTATGTTTCAGGCCATTGCGACCAAACTTTGAAATTATGTAGCTCATCTCTCATTGAGGGAGGCTTATGAACTGATCGAATCCACATCGCTACCTTCCTTTAGGTAAGGGAAAGTCTTTGGCTATAACTAGAAATCCATAAGGATCACTCCAACATATTGCACACACCTCTTTGAATTTATCGAAAGACATATCTTTATTAACATTTTCAGAGTAAATATGTCCAAATTTCAAGTCATCCATATGAAACAATACCAACAGGTTCGCATTATCTCTCAGTAACTGTTTGGGTATACGTGAATAAGCCTGACAAAGGGAAAAGGAATGTAATGACATATGTCTTCCCATGCAGCAGTATTCCTGGATACGAGCCTGTTTATCGCAAGATACTTCATCGAACACAAATACAGAATTGGTAGAGCATCGCTCCGTGATACCACAGATTCATTGTCGCTGAATGGAAAATACCCAAGTCCATCCACATAACTTAGAATTTTTCCAAGTCGCTGATACTTTGGTTGATGTAATGATTTCGAGTATAGGTATACATTTTTCGAAACAAACACCATTTGGCTCCTCCAGCAAACTTAAGAGCATGCATGTCTTACCACAGTTGTATGACCCTGCTATGATGCAACGTACAGTATTGGGAAGCAGGGGACTATGCCTAGATTCGCGAGAGGTTAATACACCCTCGGAAGTAATATGTATGGTCAAACTAATTTCGTGCTTGTCAGTACGTATATTACCATCAACAATTTGTGGCACCAATTGAGCATAAGGAGCACGAGGAGCATGATGAGGAGTGTGAGGAGCATGAGGAGGGGTATGAGGAGGAGCATTAGGAGGAGCATGAGGAGCATGCATAGTTGTATGAGGAGAAGGTTGTGGAGATGTGTGTGAAGCATGCATAAAAAATGGTTGTGATTGCTGCTGAGGCAATTGAAGTTCTTGTTGTAGATTAGGCAGTGGAGATCCAATACCACAGATCATAGAATGTCTCTTCAAATTATCAGTTCGTGAAAACTAGCATTGGCAGAGATTGCACTGGCATCCCAAACTCGAATTTTTCATCTTACATGAAGTTTCTTCATGATGCAGCACATTACGCATGACTGAAAATTCTTCACCACAGACGCAGCAGTAGAGGTGCGTAATTAACAGCCGTTATGTTCGCAGGCTAGAATTATACTGAATAAAATATATAAAAATAGGTACCTAAGTATTTTAAACTCTGGGTATCGTGATGCCTCGTAGGAGTAAGGTCAAGAGCGGAAAATGACTAGTGAATACTCTTATAAATAATTTACCATTCGAAGCACATGTTCCCGGATACCGGTTCTTTGGGCCAGAAAGGTAGCTTAAGAAGAGACTCGAGCATGGTGACGTCAAAGTTAACAGATTGGACGAGGTGTGCAAGGAGCACAACATAGCTTATGCAAATAGTAATAAGCTAGTAGATAGACATGCTGCTGACTCTGTTCTCGCTGACAAGGCAAAGAAGATTCCTAAATCTAAAGATTAAAAATTTGGTGAGCGAATAGTTGTTTGGGGAGTATTCAAGATGATGAAGACTAAAGTCTATCGAGGATTGGGCTTGCGAATAAAGTGCAGTCAATCCACACCAACAAACAATCGAATTAAATCTAATCCTGCATCCACACATTCTGACAAAAATATAGTAAATCAGATGAAAAACAAGACTCGTAAGAAGAAGAAAGTGAGCAAGAAACAAGGAGGCTTCCTGCCATTTCTTCTACCCGGCTTGGCAGCACTAGGTGGTCTGGTTGTTGGTGTTAGTGGTATTGCTAAGGCAGTGAAATCATCGAAAAATCAATGCAAGCAGTTGGAAGAACTTCAAAGTCACAACAAGCAAATGGAAGCTATTGCACTAGGGTCAAAAAACGAGAAAGGACTTTACCTAAGACCTTATCCTGTCGGTGGAGGAAGTCGGAAGAAGGGAACCAGAAAGAGAAGGATGCAGTCTTAAATATTCGGCCCTACAGACCCATAACAAATTTAGATTTACTAAAGTCTGCTAGAAAATTACAAAAACCAAATTTCAGAGGCATGTTTATGAGAGACAATTTACCATCAAAACCAGAAGCAACGAATGTGGAATTATAAATATAGATTCAGATAATGGACGAGGAACTCACTGGGTCTCTTACAAAAAATATAGAAACAATGTTGATTACTACGATAGTTTTGGAAACCTTCGCCCACCCACAGAGGCGCACAGGTGTTTTCATGGTGTGAAATTAAGTTATAACTATTTTAATGAGCAATTTCATAGCCAGTGGAACTGTGGCCATTTATGTCTTCAGTCCCTAATTAATAATTAATAAATGCTGGCACAAACACTACTTTGCATCAGTCATGTCTGTTACGTTGATCTTGACGGGCAAGAGCTCTGGGCTGCGCTCTGTGCATTTTCCAGCTCGGGATTCAAAAGGTACATGGTCAGTTGCACTGATAGATTTCCAAACTTATTTCTCTGTACCTAATGTGGATAGTTCAAACTGCAAATTTCGCTACATAAAAAATAGCATCACTGCAGAGGTTACTGTACCAATAGGATAATATGAGATCGAAGACATTGCAGCATATAACAAGCAAGCATTAGGTACTGGTGTAACTTTTGTTTTGCGAGGAATTCCAGACACTCTGAAAAGTGAATTGTTGTGCAGCAACGATATTGACTTTACCAAGAACTATTCTCTAGCACCCATGCTAGGTTTCGATCACTAAGTGTATGAGAGTGGAAAAGTTTACAAGTCAACATTTTTCTGATGATTGTTATAAGAGTAAACGGCAATATTGTAACAGGCTCATATCTAAATGGTAAACCGAACCATGCACTACACGAGTTTGCGGCGACTGTTCCGCCTGACTTCAAGCTGGTAGAAGTTCCGAAAAAACATTATTTATGTGCCAATCGTAGAGAAGTATGTGCAGGAAGTTATTGTTCGTATAGTCGACCAGGATGATAAACTGATTAATTTCAGAAACGAAGAAATTACATTATGCTTGCATTTGAAGAAAGATGGGTTTGAGGTTTAGAAAAAAGTTTATAAAATCAAGTGTCGCAAACAAGCCAAAGGTCAATTTGTCACGAGCATCCATCGCGTTAACATGTTAAAAATATTGTGTTCTTAAAGAGTCTAGGCAATAAAGTCAATAAGAATGGTGGAAGCTGAAATACTGAATGTGGACGAGCCCATTAGTTACGAGGGTTCCATTACAAAAACTGAATCCCATGCTTATTCGCCGTACCTGCCTGGACCATACCAGGTGTCATCTGAGGTTCGCAAACCAGTGCAAAACCAAGACATTTATACTTTACCATGCAACTCATACTTGAGATTCGGAGTCACTATAACCAAAGCTGGAAATCATGTGCCTGTAACTAAGAAGATAATTAGAAATGGAGCACTTAACGTGATTAATAAAATAGCTTATGAACTAAATGGTGTAGAGGTTGATCAGACAAGAGATGTAGGTATTACTGCTACTATGAAGAACTAACTTTCTCTAACACACAACCAATTATATAAGCCAAAATGACTAGATGGTGAATATAACCAAATTATAAAGTTCCTGCATACGAAGGTGGAAGATTTGAAATTTGTGTATGTCTTTTCTCGCTGCTAGGATTCGCCAAATATTATAAACATATAATAGTGAATTCTACACAAGAGTTGGTCATAATTTTTGCCAATACTCAGGCAAATGCTTTACTGGATACTGCAAAAAAACCTGAGTTCGTAACACACTCTATACATTCGATAGAGTGGTTGCTGCCTCATGTCCAAGTACAGATGGAAGAGAGAATAAAGCTACACAAGTTCGTCGAGAAAGGATGGAATATAGGTGTAGCTTTCTGCTCGTGGAGTTTGGAAACTTGTCAAGCTCTTACACAGTCTCAAAATGTAAATGGGAATGTTAAATCATCATTTGCAACTGAAAAACCATTCTACATACCTCTAGCATTCCAGACCAGAAGACAGAATACTGCAAGAGAAGTTCGCTCAAAGTTCGATCATATCAATATAAAGAATGCCAAAGTTTATTTGAACTCTGAAAGTTTTCCATATGAGGACCTCAACACGAATTTCAGTAATGGTACTTTCATGTTGGCACACCAAATGTTTGCTGATCCTCAGAAATCATACTATGGCAACGAAGCATCGACTACACTCGAACCAGATGATTTTATGAACAGTACTCTGCTACTTGTATTTGACGTAAGTAAACAAGACGATCGAATAAACACTGGTGTAACAGACTGCCGCATTGAAATGACAGCAGTAAAGGATATATCGGCCAGTACACAGGCCTACGCTCTTATTATCCACGACCGTTTGGCAACCTACAATGCAAGGGATAAAGTGGTGAAAATACTAACTTAAGCTCAGTTCGATCATGGCCGTCATCATGTTCGCAAACATCCAGGGCTTCCAGACTCAACTTGGATTTTTTCTTAAAGAGGTTAGCATAGCTTACCATAATGGAAATGTGACAACATATATTTCTGCCACCATTTCGCTGGGAATTGCTGGATAAAAAAAGTAAATGCACCAATAGATAGCATACAAAAAATTACCATGGTCTACGCTGGGAAGACGGACAGGAAGATAATGAGAAAATTAAAGATGTTTTAACCGAAATTATAGATGATGATGAAGTCGTCTTTGTTGCTGGATTGCAGCAGGAAAAAACGCCTTAGCATTTATTGAAGTGAAAACATAAACGTTATAGACTTGCAAACTACATACAAGTGTCCTTCGCTTCGGAAAGCGAAAAGTTCGTATTTCAAAAAATTAAAGTCAAAAAAGGTAAATTTCCAATAGATGGCATACAAAAAATTATCATGGTCTACGCTGGGAAGACGGACATGAAGATTATGAGAAAATTAAAGATGTTTTAACCGAAATTATAGATGATGAAAAAGTCGTTTTTGTTGCTGGGTTGGAGCAGAAAAAATGCCTTAGCATTTATTGAAGTGAAAACATAAACATTATCGACTTGTAAACTACATACTCGTTTCCTTCGCTTCGGAAAGCGAAACTCAAAGTTCGTCAAGCGTGAACACGTCTGCGAGTCGTGTGAGCAGAATCTGACCTGTTCCAGCCTGAAGGTTCTGTTGCTGCGGCTGTGGTGTTTAGGTGACGACAATGATGGTGATGCCAGCTGATGTGACATCAACAGAGATAATAAATATCAGTCCCGGACAGGAGGCTGCTCAGTCGCTGCTTGTTCACATAACACAATGGACGTCAGATTTCGAACAGAAGAGTTACACACCTACGTCGAGGTAGAAGGTAGTTTTCAACAGGTGCACTACATGTCTGCTGGTCTACCAGATCAACTAGAATTTTGCGATGGACTTGAACACTTTCTGTGCGTCAACGACGAAGATGTGTTTAGTGTGGCGTCTATTCCTTGCAACTTTGTTGGCTGTCCTGTTTTCCATCTCCGACCAGACAGCAAGCTACCATCCACAACTGAAGAGCTCATTTATCAAGCTAAAGGGGAGATAATCATCCAAAGAAACAGTGAGAGTTGTATATCCTACGAACTGAGATGTAGTGTGAAGAAGTTATTCGCTGAGTGGAAAGGTGCAGTGGCTGGACTCACACTAACATTTTGAAGAAAGGGGAGGTTCACTGGATGTCTCCATGCATGCCTTTGATGTGTGAAGTTTATTTGTCATAGCCAACTCGTTACTCTTTACTGTTTTCTCATCGTCATGTACGAGTGGCCTGACTTGTCATATGGAGCCGAAAGGTATCTGTTTTCACGTATCAAACAAGAGGTTTACAAGAAGCGTAGAGAAATAGAGGCTCGCAACCATAATACCTTTAGTGACTCTGAAGACTCCAATGATGTTCAAACAGTTATACGACCTGACCCTACCAAGTAGGAAGTTCTATCTTGTCCGATTTTCGAGCCCTGGGTTGGTAACTATGCCTACATGGTCCCCAGCAAACAGTGTATACTTTATGAAATTGAATTTGAAAGTGAAGAAGACAGCAGTGATATTCTGAACAGAACTTATTTTGAAATGTGTAGAGATGGCAACCATTTCCGGGTAACATTTAACCATTTTCACCAAGGACTACCAGCAAAGTTACAGCTTGTTTTGCATGTGAAAGTGATAACTGTGCAGTTCATTTGTGCAAACAATTTTTGCCACTACCACCAACTCTGGACCAATTGAAATCAGGTGTTGGGACGCCCGCACATATTGTTTTTGATAAATGTGATGGACTACAACATAACATAACTGCAACAACATCTACACATATGCAATGTGTTACGGTTGGTTGTGCTTCTCATTTGTGTCCCGTGTATAGAGAAATACTGTTGCAAGAAATTAATTTCACACTGGCAAATATTTTCTGACGAGTTATTACAAAAGAGAAAAAAAAGGTAATATATGCCAGTGAAGGTAATTCTTTATTATCAGTCAAGATGGAAGAGGCAACATGTAATGACGAGTCTGCAAGTGATTACGAAGCTGAAGTTTCTGGAAGTTTATTCTGCTACAACAAGTTTAATTTCGCTTGTCTGTGCACGAGAATATTGGACATTTTGATAAAATCGGTAACTATGAATTGTGTGTGTGTATATATATATATATATTTGAATATTTTTTTTTAAACTTAACATTTTGTTTGTGAGACATTATTTCATATGCCTGTCATAACTTTTTCTTAATGAGTACCAGATGCAACAGTCCTTGTACACTCAATCAGTATTTTACATAGCACTTTGTCTGCAAAGTATTACTAAAATTGTTGTAAGATTATTAATATTGTAAGAATTATGAATGAATAATATAATTGTGATGACAGAGCTCTGTGTACAACACATTAAGGGCTTAATGATACTCGCAATTTTTTTGTATTAGCTCAAATGTCGAGCTCATGTACACGTTTATTTGAATCATATGAAAGTGATTCAATTGCTCGCTTTGAGATTTTGTGCATGCATTTAGTCGAGGTTTTCTGAATCATATAAATATGATTCAATAGGCAGCTTTGAGGTTTTGTGTGTGCATTTATTTGAATCATATGAAAATTATTTAATCACCCACTTTGAGGTTTCATACATGCATTTATTTAGAATGACATAAAAAGGATTCAATTGCCCACTTTGAGGTTTCATGTGTGCATTTATTTGAATCATATGAAAATAATTCAACTGCCCATTTTGAGGTTTCATGCGTGCATTTCGTCGAAGTTTTTGAAGCATATAAAATTATTCAATTGCTCGCTTTGAGGATTCGTGTGTGCATTTATTTTGATTCTCATAAAAAATATTGAATTGCCTGCTTTTAGGTTTTGTAGGATAGAAACAGATAATAATCTTTAATTCATAGGGTCATAAGTAGTATTATACTATGTAAGTTGTAAAAATGACAGTTATCAAATTTTTTAATCTATCACTTGAAAATTTATACAGTAATACTTTTTATAAACTTAAATAAAAATAAAACTGTGTACTTTAACCATTACCATGGTATATTTATTTGTTTAATAGGTTATTACGTAGGTCTGTTTGTATCAAATTCATTAACAGTAATTCACTAGAATGACAGGTTCCATATCCCAAAATTAGAAATACGGAATTATGATTTTAAATAGATTAATTTGAGGTAAGCAGACAGCAATGCTGGAATGAGGAGGGAGGGAAGGAACATGATAACCACGAGAAAAATCACTACCAACCAGGTATCATCTGTCACAATGCCAATGTGGGTCGACTCCACCTTAGTGGCAAGCAGGCACCCTATTAGCTGCACCAACCACAATTCCATTGCTTACAGTAACTGGCAAAATTGTGTCTGTGACAGGTAATGATCAAATTGTTATTGGTATTTATACTACTTAGCGATGAGTTGGTACTTATGTTATTTTTTTCAAAAAATTATTGCTTAAATTCTTAAAGAAAGCAGGTAGGTATCCTAGAACCTTTAGACCATACACGGATGATTTACAAATAGTTTCTGATATTATGCATAATTTTCAAAACTTAAAAATTTACTGAATTCTGGTTAACTCTTGACTTCAACAGCATAATCACAAACCAGTGGCTTTTACCATGACTAACTCAAATATTTACAGCTGTAAAGGCATCCTATCTGTTACACTTACTTATCAGAATTCCCCTTTACACATCATATCCTAATTTTGTTGCACATTATATTGAGTTGGTTCTACGCCTCAGGTATTTTCTAAAATAATGTGTCTGGTTGAGAGAAATGGAATACAGTGAAGCATAAAATGTTTTATATACAACTGCACAGCTTGTGTCTAGGTTGGTTATATTATTTTCTGCCTTAGTTAACAGGCTGCCTAACTTACCTCAGCCTCCCTCTCCATTTACCTATCCAGACAACAGAAAAAAAACTTGCTACAAGCTTGTAGCAAGCGTGCCAATGCAAGCCAGTAACCTTGCAGCAAGCATTAAATGCAAGCCAATAAATTTGTTAAAAGCCTGCTGCAAGTTGCCTAGTTTACACATGTCTAACTTGCTGCAAGCTTGATTTGTAAGCCTGCTGCAAGCTTAATTTGCAAGACTGCTGCAAGTTTAATTTGACAGCCTGAAGAATAAATCAAAATTTTTATTTTCTGCAATATTTTCACTATAATTCATATTTACATCTTAAATATTGCTTGTTCATCGACTTGTGATGTTAATTACTAAACATTTAATTTCGGCTCCTGTGCAAAGATTGGAACCACTGATCCCCTGATTTCAAGGCAGGTATGCTAACCACTGGATTATTGCGAATATTTAAAAGCGGTGTAGTAGTGAGAGTCGGTTGTAAGATAACGAACTTTGTTTTGGAAATGCAGATGTTTGTGAATTTATTAACTACGGTTAGGATATCTGCTTAATTGTAGTTGTACATAATATAGTAATAGTTGTTTTAGTTAGCATATGAAACAGTGTTGTTACTTTTTAAAGTGCTTGTTCATTTACAAAGTTCAGTTTAAATCTCAAGTTCGATCATTATTGATGGCACAGAAAATATTTCATGAATTAAGATTGCTAAGGAAAATTTCAATGCAATATCAACTTAGTATAGGGGACAGGATGCTTGCAGCTTAGCACATGACCAGTCTTGCTATGTAGGTGTAATTAAAGTCAAATACACCTTTGTCGCAAGTTTGGTTCAGGTTTGTAACAAGAGTTCTGAGCAAGCTTGCTATGGCAAGTTAAATTAAACTGAAATATAAACTTGCTGCAAGCTTGATTCCGGCTTGCAGCAAGTCTCGTGAGTAAGCTTGCTATGGCAAGCCAAAATCAAGTGAAGTGTAAGCTCGCAAGCAGGCTTGCAGCAAGTCTGCTGAAAGTTGCCTAGTTGACATTTTTTTATAGTTTTGCTAGCTTACATATTAAACATCATTTAAGGTTAACTTGTAAGCAATCAAGCTTAACACAAGCTTACAAGAAGTTTAACTGCAAGCATTTTTCTAAAATACACTTGCAGAAAGCTTGTCAAGCTAAATAATACCTACGCCAGCATAAAAGCTTAAGTCAAATGCAAGGCTTGCAGTAAACCTACCAAAGCAAGTTTATAACTGCAAGTCAAATGCAAGGCTTTCAGTAAGCTAACATGTTGTGTGGGTAGTATGTCCGGACTAACCTTTCCACTCTTTGTCTTTCCTTCGACAACATCCACCTCAGTCCTTTTAGCATTACAGAAGGTAGGTAGTTCCCTTCGTCCTCACCAGCCAGCCTTGCCTTCTCCATTTATCCTTCACCCACCTTCCTATCCATATTTGCAACTTCTCCAGCTTCTGCGCCTCCAATTCCATGTACGGTCCCTCTCTGCTGCCGCATACTCAAACATTTGCCATACCATCATTGTAATATAAGCCTTTTCCTTCATTGCACAGTTACTCCCTTCAACAACACCCTACCCAGCATACCCAGAACTCTTCTCCCTTTAGACACCACTCTACCTGCCTTCTTCACCCTAAGTCATTGATAGTAGTGTAATGATAATGATAATAATGACTATAGTAATATAATAATATGTTCTACACTCCCAATTGGGCTAACACTCGGTGGCGAGCAGATTCCTCCCCATCCCCACAGTTCCAATCCTCCAGTCCCTTCCTAAACCTTCCAACTCATCTCAAAGTCACCAACTCCTCCCGCAGTGCATTCCACTCGCTCACCATTCTCACAAAATAAACTGTCCACCCCTCTCCATTTTCCACCATACCCTTTGAATTTTCTAACTGTTGCTACCTTTACCCTTGAAAGTTCCCTTAGTTAATTTGCAGGCCAAATTTCCACATCCCTCTCCCCATTCATCACACTATAAAACCTGATCAGCCTTTCCACTCTCCTCCTGTCCCTCAACTGTTTCCATCCCAATTCTTTCATCGTCATGCTAGTCCTAAAGTACCTTTCCTCCTCACCAGTCCGAACCTGCCTTTTCCATTTATTCGTCACCCCCCCCCCCCGCTGCCCTTCTCTACACCTTCTCCAGCTCCTGCACCTCCACGTACAGGTCCCATTCCACAGCAGCATATTCCAATACTGGACGAACCATTGCACAATATGCATTTCCCTTCACCTCACCACTAACACCCTTCAACACCCTCCCGAGCAGTCCTAAAGCCCTTCTTCCCTTCTTAACCTTTCTGTCCACCTTAGAAAATAAGTATAAGCAGCAAACTTATTTCCACAAGTGAAAATGTTACTATATAGCACATTAAATTATGCCTTAGATGCTATTGTACTGAGCATATAAATTCCAATTCAATTTCTTATAGTCTCACTCCAAAGGAAACTCATAACTTTGTAAGTTAATGAAAGCCAATTACCAATCACTTAATTTTAACTCGCAGTATTTACTGTTATCATAATTTGTACATATTTAAATTCATAAATGATAGATGGTAATTGCCTTGAACTTGTGCAATAATAACACATGGAATAGGCAAATCCTGCGCAAGCAGATCTAGGAGTAAAACAATAATTATTTGATAAATATCTTAACAGTTTAAAAGTTTTAGTATCAAGGTGTGCCAACAGTTGCTGACATTATGAAGGAAATAAATTTATACAATGTGTCAATCGGATGTTCATTACATTCTCGACACAAACTGCAGACCTAACCAAAAGCATTGCTTACGTCGGACACGTCCTAACGTAGTACTCGCTATGGTTGGGACGAATCACAACTCGTATGTGTGATTTCAACAGATTTGATTCCTGTTAGTACCTTCAAGTGGAAATATCTGTACTGCAGTGACGCTTACAAGCAAACTAGGAAAAATCATTAAAATTACTAACAGTGAATGGAAGGGGCCTGTCGTGACCAGAGTTCGCAATGACGATCTGACCTGTTCCATGTATCGGGCTCAACAAGTCGATGCCACCAGGTTCCTTGCAGCAAATTTATTTATCTTTGTGGTTGACGAAATTCTTGATGATTGCAGAAACATTTTACCTCACCGGAATTTGAATTATACTGACATAAATTCAAACCTACCACTAAAACGTTGCAATGTGCGAGAACTACCTTGTTGGCTTCAATTCTCTGAACTCAGTACCAGTGAAATCTTCGTTATTAACTTAGAAAACCTTCAGCTGCAACGGTGCATGCAATGGCAACTGTAAAATTTTAAGAGTTGGCTTTAAAGCAACAGCGCGGGTTTATTAAATTTACCCTGTTATTTAAGTCAATGCCAGACGAGCGGTCCGCAAACGAGAACAACTGTCTAACGTCATGCCATATTTTAAAGCTCAGTAATTTTAAAATTGAAATGTGCATGGAATTGTTACTTCACCTGATCCGCATTACTGATGCATTTTATCTTTACTACAAGTAACATCTCATAGTTAGCCAACTCCAGTAACGATTTTTACACGTTTCCTAGGCCGTAAAATACGCTAATTAATACTAGCATGACTTCCATTACAGTTTGTAGAGTGGAAATTCTAAACGATCTAATTGCCAAATATATGTTTTTAAGAAAATGGCGGAAAACAGCGCTGCAAGGGCATACGTGCATACGGGATATTCAATTTTTTGACTTACATTAAATATATTAGGACAATTATCGGGACTAAGTTCATACAGCAAAACATAGGCATTGACAAATAGTTCATTTTTATGTAATAAACTCAATTCAGTCTCCTTTGGCACTCAGATATTTTAGAATTTCCAGTCTACAAATATTTTCCTTGCATAAGCATTTGCGTAGAGTCATTGAGAAAAACTTTTATAATTTCCATGTAGTGTTCGTCGTATAAGTTTTGATTTCATAGCAAATTTTTAAAGAAGCCCACACAAAAATTGTTTTTTAGAACTTTAATTTTGTTTTCTAAATTGCGAGAACATGTGAGCGCGAAACAACGCTCACTGATCTGTAAATTTTGCAGACAATTGACTTGATAACAAAAGTGGCTTTCGTAATACTCCTACTGTTTTCGAAATTTTTGTCCCAATATTTAGTTTTATTAGCGGCAAATAATAAAAGAAGTAAGACAAAGATAACATTTGTATGAGAATTGGCAAGGCTACAGCATATGCTCATTAATGACTTTACATTTTACACATTTTGTACCGGACAGACAAATTGACGCAATGTAAACCCGTTATATTCACATTCTGGAAGATACGAATTCGATTCCCGGCTCTGGGCATCTTGATTTCTGTTTTCCGGGGTTTCCCGAGATCTCTGTAGCCGATTGCATTGCTCTACAAAGTTCATGGCCGTTTCCTTTCCCAGTTAATCTGTGTTTGTCTCTGACTAATGGCCTTAGGTCCCGATGAAATAGTAATTCCAAATTTATATACATATTATATAATATATGTATATATAACCTTAAATTTATTAAGTTCCGAAACTTATAAAATCAAATAATACGTAACTAACGAGCTTTCAAAATTTACTCAAGTATTTTATAAAACCTTTGAAACGAAAAGTCGAAAACTGTAATTTTAACTGCCCTTCATAAAGAAAAAAAATCACTCTTATAAAGAATGGTATGAGTATATTTAATTTACACTAAAGAATAAAAAATTACCACAATCTTTCCAAGATATAACTGCGACACATTGGCAAAAATCAGCAATTATTCTTTTAAGGGGAAGAGCCCGTGGTATTTTTTTTATGTCTTACAAAGAAAGTGTGTGTTTCTTTTTTCAGAGCACAAACACAATAAAATAAGGTAGACCCACATATCATGTATGATTTTGTCATTTTTAAATGCTTCACATGAATTTTTTTTTTTCGTGGCTATATTTTTAAGTTTGTGATACCATGTACAATTACTGAAACTCATAGAGAAAAAATTTTCCAGTGAAGACGTCGTATGAACACGATCACTAAGTGTTGATTGGAAAAGAGGTAACACAAAACCCGTTTCCTGTTTGGGGAGACACAAGCAGCAGATGTCTGGTAACAACTCTGCAGCGAGCTGTCTGGGAGTCCATTGTCATTCTACCTGCCAGTCTTCATCCCCCGCCAGCACAAACTACTCGGCCCACGCTACTTCTCCATCCCAGCTCCTTACGAAAAATTTTATTTCAAATATTAAATTTAAATGCTTTCGTATTTGCGATAGAAACACGTCCCAGTGGACTGTATTTTTTTTTTTTACCAGAAACAGATGTTACATGTGTGGGTGGCGTCAATTTTTACACATGACATAGCCTGCCTTGTAATACAATTTAAATGTCTATCATGAGTAAAATAATATCTAAAAAAGGTAGTGAAGAAAGAGGGACCCCTAGCCAATGTTCCTTTATAGTCAATAGTCTGATATTTATTTCAGTTTCTTAGCTTTAATATTATGTGAAAAAAAAATCCTAACTGAATTAATTAGGGTATTCAGAATATTTTAACTGAGGCCGTAGCCCAATTCACCGAATGAGTGCTCTTTCGTGCTCACGCAAATACGTCACAGCTACGTCAGAGAGAGCACACTATGTGTATCTCAATTGTTCGCCGAGAGTACGAAAGACCGATGGAACGAAGTCGTACACTCGCTCTCGCTCTCTCGTGCTCTCTGACGTACGTCATTTCGATAACAACTATGGTCTGAGCTTAGTGAAGAAACGTGCGACGTATATTGCAAATATTTCAAAATTTACGCATAAATAAATACTTCCAGTGGACAGTTACTTATGGCGAGAAATTAAGTTACTATTTTCGGCCTTAATATGCATTTAAATACACAAAATGAAAATTTCTGCATTGCCTATGAACAGCTATTTCCCGCTTGAAATACGAGGTCGGTAAGTTTGAAAATCATTATTTGAAAAGCTCAAATGTATTTGATGTGTTTACAGCTTGTATGAATAAAATTTACGCACTTGTTACCTTTGCAACATATGTTTACAAATACGAGTGAGTATCGTTCCAGTTGGAAAGGACGAGAGCACCAGAGAGCAAGTAAGAGCTCTCTCTTGTTATGCGAAAGAGTACTCTCTCATAACAGTACTCTTTAAATTGAGATACGGTGTGAGCTAGCCCCAGATCAGTCAGACCTGCTAATGTGACAAAAACCATGATAACTCTTCCTGTTATGAATTATATGACATGTGAATTTCGTCGCCAGCATTCTACCACCATAATTCGCTAAATAATTTTAATAAAACATAATTCTACAGCTGGCCTCATTGCGAATCATTTTTGTCTTCTCAATTCATGTATTAGTACATAGTTAAAATTAATTTGAGAAGCGTAAATTTAAAAGTCTTATACATAGCATGGGAACAAACCCCTGCATGTTTTGTAAAAGCCCGTCAGTGACTGTTACCATGCCTCTATGAACACCAGTCCGAATCATATTTTACTTTCTTCTTACATTAATTTATTCCAATTAATACCAAACATATTTAAAAGAATGCATTCAAAATTAAGTGAGTGTCACAAACACAACCATAGAGGAACAGGTCTGGACACTTGGAGTTGAAGAATGATCCTCATATGACTGATTGGCACCACTGGCACTCTGCTGTTGTTTTAACATTACGTTAAATGGAACTACGACTAAAAAGTTCGAATCATAGTCACTGAAGCACTGTAGTAGAAGCTATGTTGCATTGTTAAAACAACATTTTCATTACTAGTGGCGCTTTCAGTAATGAAGGGGGCTACTCAGAATTCGTAGGTAGGCTTAGTGTCTAGACCTGTAATTATAAGACCATGGTCACAACATTTCGCCCACCTAGAATGTTTGCATTAATAAAGGAAAGCATTATGCACAAAATATTAAGAGACATATTTCTGCAGGATCGCCAAATAAAGCGATTCTCAGTAATAAATTACGAGTTTGATGGTCTGCAAAATTGACACTGGAAAAATACTATGCAAAACAAAACTGTTTGAATCACGTGGACAATATCACAGTTACTACGCCTTTTTTATGTAAATAATACACACATTTATTCAGACACAAGTAGCAAACCAATATTGCTTACTGGTCTCTACGTGGTCCTCTTTGCAGTTTTTTCTTCAATAACCATTCTTCCATCAATGTACTTAGGTAATGAGTCCTTGCTTGTTACTCTCCGCATTTGGAATATAGTTACTTTAGTGCAGTATCGATAGCAGCAGTTGGTCACTTGTTTGTAGTTTTCTCAGATGTTTTCTATGAGTTGTGTGACATGATGTTAAGTTGGAAGTAGTAGGGAGCATTGCTGATCAATTTCCACCGAGAATTGCTCAAACCTTATGCCCACCCTGAGTAATTGTCTTCCATCTAAAATGGATTCAAACTTTACAATGAACTCATGATCGATAAAATTTGATCCGATAGCAAACTTATAATGTCTTGCTGAAACGCTTCAATTTGAATTTGTTGTATGCCTAATAAGGCTGCTTGTGAAATTTTACTGGTCTCACATTCCAAGTAATACGATTGCACTTGCTCTTGCTGTTATATATAATGTAATCAATATGCAGTGACGTTTTGCAGCTTTGTTCAACTTGAGTATTTTCTGAACAAATCATTTTTGGAAAGACAGAGGAATTTCACGATTTTATGTACCTGTTGACTCTTCTGTTTCTTGCAAAATTCTTCTGAAACAACTTCAACCTTCCACTGTTGAAGTAGGGCATTCAGACTCATTTCTTCAAAACCACCACAGTTTGGCATTATTAGATCAGCTCCTCGGGAAAATGTATCAGCGGGTTTTTCTCGTCAACTTACCAACTGACATAGCCCCAGTCTTCGATGTCGATGAGTTGCTGCGTATCTGAAACTCATTGGATTTAGATGGTAATCGTACTTGATAATGTACAGTGTTCAATCCAATAGTGTATTGAACAAAATTTCTTTCGTATTATAATTCTTCTGTCGTTAATGGTTCAGCTGTCAGTTCTTCAACTTACCGAAATGTTTCTTATCCACAATGCAAAGGATCTAACTTAATGAAGTATGCATGACTCGGTTGTTGCTCACTGTCCTTCATGCAATAAATATGTATTCCTCCAGATAAAATGTATCATAGCTCCGTGTTCTGCAGTGTAGGCAATCCCTCGTGTTCGTTTATGCCTTTTTAAAGAAGTTAAAAAGAATTCAATTCCTATGAGTAAGTCAATTTCGCCAGGATAATGAAATTTACCATCTGATAATTCCACCTACATTGGAATATCCAGTACACACCAATCTATTCATCCAGCCGCCATCTGATTTGTTATAAGATAGAGGATAAAACATGTCAATATTTTTTGTAGGAACTGTGACTAGAATGAGCTCAATTTTAGTAGAGGAAGTGTGCCAAATATGGAATACTGTTTTGTTTTTTGATTGTAATAATCGTGGTTTTATATATTCCTTACAAGGAGTTTTTTTACAAATAAAACACACATTTTTAAGTTACATTATAATTATAAGAACCTGAAAATACTGTCAAATTACAAATTGTAATTATTTTTATAAAATGTGTACTTCTATGCATTACAAAAAGTGATACCTAATATGGAATAGTTTTGAAAACATTCACAAACTATCATAATGATGTTGGAAAGGACTATAATTACATGTATTTTTATATTTTAATCAGGTTTGGTAACATAGATATGCAAATACAATCCAGTAGATAAGTCTATTTGTAATATTTACACACAAACATATAATTTTCTGCACCTGAGCATTCAGTGTGACACCATGGTTGACACTCCAAACACTGTATTCACATTTCGCCTCTTCGCTTTTCTGAAAACTTTTCCATCACAATAAAAACACGTAGCATTTTGGTCATTAGGTCTCATTAGCCCAACCTCTTGCAAATTAGGGTCTGTAGAAACATCACTTGAGCTGGATGTCTCTTCATCCGAAGATCTTTCATATCTTCTGTTCTTCCGTGCTTGCGTCTTACGTGTGACCAATCCTCTGCATGAAGGCTGTGTGTTTTGTAGTTTAAGGATGGTGTCAGTTGTTGTAGAATCCATCCTAATATTTTTAGAAGAACGTTTAGTGCCATCTTGGTGATTGGTAGACCTAGCCCTAGGTGTCGTTTTCTGAGTAGCTTGTTGCAATGATCCCTCCAAATTGGTTTTATACGGCGACGATGTCAAAACTGCAGCTTTACCTGGAGCTCGTCCTTTTTGTGGGCCATTCCTTCTAGCCTTTTGAGGGATAGGACTAACTGGTTCTGGTCCAATGACATTGGTTTCTGATCCTTCATTGCGTCCTGTCGTCGCCGGTTTAGTAGCAACTGCAGTGGGATTTTCCATGTCGTCTTGCTGAGCCGCAAGAAAATCTTTGTCTTCAAATACACTGCGATTCACTGGATAAAGTCCTGTTGTTTTAAATCCATTAACAGCAATGGAGCCAGTTTGAACTTTCAAATAAGCTTTGCCAAATCTCAGCTTCAAATAAATCGAAAAATGCTGCCACATTCTCTTTATTAAATCCCTTACCTCTGTTGAATGATGTTCCTGTGGGCTTTCTGATTGTGATGACATCTTTGTGACGCTTGATAAATAACTCGAGCCACTTACGACCAGTAGTCTCACTTTGTTTGGAAAATGTATTAGGTATGACGTTCACAACTGCCAATTGATATGCTAGCCTTTTGATATCACGCCTTGTTAAGCCATGTAATTTTTTCATGATTATTATATAATCTACTCACCTTTTCCCAGCTCTGGTGAGAACACTGGACGTCTGCCTAGGTTAGATTTACTTGCATGTGCAGGTGTTTTGTCTTTATTCGATGAAAGAAGTAACAATGTGGTTCGAGGAACATTAAATGCAGTTGCTGCCTTCTTATAACACATTGAATCGCATCTCAATTTTGCTATTGCTTTCTCCATGTCATCTGCATTCCACTTTTTTCGTTGTGGCGTAGTACTGTCCTTTTTCCGGCAAGACATTAGTCTGTAAACAAAAAAATTTATATGTGTCCGAACACTTGCATATGCTGTACCAAATATGGAATACTATTCCACATTAAGAACATAAAAGTATTCCATAATAGGGACATAACCACTTTGTTACACGAGTCGTGAAAATGGCAACTCTATATTCATGGGAATTGTTCAATAGAACAAACTTTTAAAGCTTGAACCTTCTACTCACCACTCAGTATCTGAATACCTAGTGTAATAGGAATTATATAATACATTATCTACATTTAGTGCTTACCTTGCACAAACTTGTAGAGGATAGTAAACAAAATATCGACCACCTCAGACAAACAACGCATCTCTACTGACCTGCTGTCACATCCAAAAGCGGTGGCCTTGAACGTGCTTCTACTCGCCTACCTGTTACAGCGCTGCCGCGTGGCAGTTTCTGGAAACCTATGTATTCCATATTAGGTACATATTCCATATTTGGCACACTTCCTCTACTGTGTGTGGTAGTTGGACTTCATTATTTATCTCCTTGATGATGCCCACTTAATTATTAATTCGTTCTAGCTGCAGACGTCTCGCCATATTTTCTCTAACGAAGTTTGACTGCGAATAACTGTCAAGAAGAGAATGGCAGAAGTGTAATTTACCTCAATAAGTGATTTTTTGAAATTTGTCCTCTAATGGGGTGAAAAGGGGTGAAATGTGTTTCATGAGATTCATCTACATAACTCGCACCCGACGGCCTTATCGTCGTGACATTTACTTTAATGGTTGAATCCTAAAAATAAAACATATTAGCCAAATCAATGGTTTCTAGAAATTCAACCTTTATGGGGGTGTAAAGACCTGAAATGTGTTTTCGATTAATTATCTATATCTATCGAACCCTTCGGGATACAGAGTTGATTTTTTGTTCAAAATTATGCTCATGTGAATACCCAAAAAGCAGTTTTTAGATTTTTGGAAATTCGTTTCTCAAAGAGTAAAAAAAGGGGATGTGTTATTTTGTTAATAGTCTGTACAGCTCGAACCCAATGGGCTGTCGCCGTGATTTTTTACTTCAATTAGATACGTATACAAGTATATAACACAGGACTTCAAGTCATTACGATAGTCTTTAATTAAGGGGACGAAAAGACGTTAAATGTTATTCTTTCATAACTATCGAACCAGTAAAGGTATGGAAGTGTTGTTTGCTTCAGAATGATCTCCATGCAAAGACCGGAAATATATTTTAAAATAATTTCTGAATTCGACTTCAAAGATGTAAAAAAGGGTAAAATATACTTTCGATTCATGATTTTACCTTTTTATACATAATTGGTGTCAATTTCGGAAAATTTTCTGAAAAAAAATATATATATGTCGATTTCACTGGATTTCTTAGATATCAACGCGATTTTTGCTTAAGACTATTGCTTTCTTAAATACTTCAAGTGTATGTTATTGATTTTCCGAAATTTGACACCTAATGAGATGAAAAGTAATGAAATGGGATGAAGGGTGTTTTTAGTGAACCGTCCACATATTTTTTAATAAATGGGGTATCATAACGGTTTCCGCTTAAATGAGACACCCATGCCTTAATTGTCTGTGTAGGTTTATTTTCCACATTCGAATCCTAAGTGGGTGAAAACACATTGAATGTTTTACATAAATCCACGAGTGTTATCGAACCTATCGAGGAATGTGGTTGTTTTTCGATTTATGATGATGAACACGTAAATGCCAGTAAACAGATTTAAGTAATTTTTAAAATCCGGACTCTTAGGACTGAGAAGAAATTTAAAAAAAGTAATTTAACAAATCGTTAGCTACGCTTTGACTCAATTGGTTATAGTGGTGATTTTCACCTCAGTTAGGATACCTATACAAATGTTTAACATGTGATAGCAAGATTTAGCGAAATGCGATCACTGAAGAGGTGAAAAGACGTAAAATTGGTTGTAATTTCGGGCCACCCTGAAGTTTCCATTCGATGGATAAAAATCTTTTATTCCTCCACTTGTTCATTGTCCGAAATATCTAAGCGAGTTAGAATATACACACTAACATAAAACGTTTCATTGGTTCATAGCATATGTTACGTGTAGGTACTACGTAAAATGACTTTCGTCGGTGTGCAAAAGTATCGGGCCACTTCTCGCCGCGACTCTGTACTCCCGGTTTGTTTACTTTTTTACGCTCGCGGGTTTCAAAACATGCTACACAAAGCGAAATTAGTCTTCTTTTGGCGACGATGCCGATGCCGAAACACACGAATATTCAGGTTCACTAAATAGTGGTGAAGCTTCCTTCAGAAGGAAAAAGTCCACGTTTCATTGCAAGGACTTTACCAGTTGGTAAAAGTACTGTTAATCGTATTATTTCGGAATATAAAACAACAAATTTACTGTGTGATAAAAAACGGAGATGTAGGATGTGAAAACCTTCGAGTCTTGTCTACAAAATTATAAAAAGGAAGTGTGTTGTCGATCCGTGAAAATGTGCACCTGAAGTTTGATGGGAGTTACGAAGTGAAAATCTAGCCGAAGTTAGTCTGAGTACGGTGTCTCGACGTCTGATGGCTGTAAGGCTGATTGGACGGATTGGTGTCATGAAAACATTAATTAATGAAAAGGATAAAAAGGCTAGGTTGGACTTCGCTAAGAAAATATTAGCACTGGATGGCATCAGATTGGCAGAAAGTGCTATTTTCTGATGAAACGAAATTTCGATTTTTTGGAAGTGATGGTCGGAAGTACGTAAGACTTCCAAAAGGTACCAGATATAATGTAAGGTATCAAACTGCTTCTGTTAAACACGGTGGTGGAACATCAAAGTTTGGAGAGCTTTTTTTTTATCGATGGTGTTGGTCCGCTGGTTGAAATTTACGGCTATATGGATGCTGTAATGTACAAGAACATTCTGCTAGACCTTATGCATCAATTGTAAGGAAAAATTGGCATTGTGGTTGGTTTTTCAACAAGATAACGATCCAAAACACACTTTGTGTCTTGTAAAAAATTTTCTTCAGAGCCGAAAAGTCCACCTCCTAGCTTGGCCGTCACAGTCACCAGACTTAAATCCCATCGAACACTTGTGGCAAGACCTGAAGGGCCGTGGTGGAACGAAAAATCATTCTAACCAGACGTAATTGTGGAACCATTTGCGACAAGAGTGGGAAAAATTGTCAGAAGAACTAATTTCGCGGTTAATCTACTAAATGCCTCGTCAGTGCACTGCAGTCGTTGCTGAAAGGGCATGGCAACAAAGTGTTGAATCGAGTGAAGGAGTACAAGACCTTTAACCCTAATTCTCCTTATTCTTTTTTATTTTTTTCGACGAAGTAGTATGTGGCCCGATACTTTTTGCACATTCATTAATAACAAAATGTAGAATAAATAATTATTTGAAAGTTACATCAATGTATATGACTCATTATTTTTAAATTTAAGTGAATATCTGTTATAATTGATCGTTTATATTTCTTTTGCTATTGTATTTCTGTGCAATATGTACGAAAAATAGGATGGGCCGAAATTTTTGCACACTACTGTATGTTCTGTTGTACGTAGACGAACTCCTGATAGTTGGAGGTAGTGAGAAGTAAATCGAAAAGCTAAAGTCAAAACTGACAGAAAATTTAAAAATGAAAGATGTCGGAGAAGCTTCAAATTATTTAGGAATGTGCACTTCACAAGACAAAAAACCAGGGATTCTCAAGATACCCAAACTCAAATTTTGAAATAAGTTCTAGTTATGTATGGTATGGAAAACTGTAGGCCAATAGCGACGCCGACGGACCCTTCCTTCAAAATATCGAAAAATGACCAACTGTCTGAAGACACTGAGTTAGAGACAAGGTGCCGTCAACTGATTGTGAGCCTTGTGTACGCTGCCTGATTTGAGTGCAACTATCAGTTTGCTGAGCAGGCATCAGAACAGTGCAAGTGATCAGTTGTGGATAGCTCTGAAATGTGTCCTGCGATACAGTAAAGGAACAGTAGAACTGTCATTAGTGTACAATCATCAAAAGACAACTCCGAGAGTGGAGGTATATGTTGACGCTGATCGGAGAGGACACCTGGAAGACAGAAGATCCACCTCAGGGTTTGCGTTTTTAGTTCATGGATGTACAGTGGTATGGGCATCAAATAAATAGCCTGTTGTGGCTCTCTCATCAACAGAGACTGAGTATATGGCCCTCAGATCGGCTGCAACAGAGGCTTGTTGGATAAAAGGAGTTCGTAGTGACATTGGTGTTTCTCAGCCAGGTGAGTCAGTGCTTATCTACGACGACAACCAAGCAGCCATTACTGTGTCGAAGAATCCTGGAAACTATAAAAGGCTCAAGCATGTGGACATTCGCCACCTTTTTGTAAGGGATAAGATCCGTGTGGGAATCATTGAAATGAAGTATATTAGTGCTGACAATCAAGTTGCTGATGGACTCACAAAATCTTAACAGGCTTTTGCATGTCAAATTTAAGAAATGTCTCTGACTTGCGGGCTGTGATCCAAATACTGAACTGTTTTTCTCGTAATTTTTTTTGTTGCCAAATTTTGTGTGATAGTAATTTTGGAGGTGAATTCAATATTGCCTTGTTAAGTTCAATGTTTCAAATTTTCTTGGTTTTTTGGGTTGAGCCGCATCTTGTGTTGTTTCTTATACAACGTTTCGTCAGTTCTTGCAGCTGCCATATTCAGGTCGATGCAGGATCAGACTGAGACTGACTGAGTTTTTTTTTTTTTTTGCACTGCCCCTCCTCGCAGCACAAGGTGATCCCCGACCTGCCAGCTGGCTTGGTGGGACCTCCCGGATAGTTGGGGGGTGTTCTAGGGGGAGGACTTACTGCGTTCCAGCCTATTGGCTATACGCTATTCGTTGCAATGTAAAAAATTTGGCTACTTGACACCCGATCGCCCCATGAGAGGAGCGATAGGGTTGCAAGCAGCCCGCGGTGCGTCTATGCGCTGGGGTTCTAGACTGCAGAAGCACAGTTTATGCCCCGACAGCCTGGTTGAAGTTACATTGTGGGAAAGCAACAGTAAACCAGCGTCTCACTGGAGGAAACCTGTTGCCCAGCAATAAACATGATACACTCTCTATAACCCTGAGGGAGTTAGTGAGAGGAGATGTAGATTATGAGGAGCCAACTCCATCGGATTATGATTATGATGACTTAAGTTGATGCAGAAGCATGTGGGGGCTGCAGGCTGGCCTGATGTCGTGAATGTTGTCTGGTCGAGCCAGGAAAATATTCAGCAGTGGAACTGCACTGCTGGCCTGCTGGTTGAGGTTGGTTTGTCGTTCAGGAGCTTGTTGACGATGTCCCATGGTGGAAGTTCTCTGCTATCCGCAGGTAGATGGTCTAGTAGTTTTCTTGGTGTCTTCTTTTGGTGGAACACTGCTGACTGGCACTGTGGTTGGTGTCCTTGTCACACGTTGCACTGTCATTTTAATTGGCACTGTGGTTGGTGTCCAATATAACTCGGTTTTAGTATAAGATGATAATGAATTAGTGTATGAATGTTACAGTTTATACATAAATTACTAAAGGTATGTACATGATTGAAATAATATATAAAATATCATCAGTGGTAAGATTGATGTACTATGAGGTTGTTGTGTTGAAAAGTAAGATATTGATTAATGGTTATAGGTGTCGGTGTGGGTTTA
>PNEQ01033675.1:0-14355 GCA_003012365.1 Medauroidea extradentata | reverse complement strand
AAACATCCTTACCAGCCACTCCACTCTCCTCCTCTCCTGCAGTGTGCCCCACCCCAGTCCTCTTACCATTACTGATGGTCTGAAATCCTCCTCTCTCTCCCCCTGTGTCCTCCACTTATTTATGACCCACCTAGCAGCCCTTCTCTGCACTTTTTTCCACTTCTACCACTTTCCTTCCCACGTACAGGTCCCAGACCGCCGCCTCACACTCCAATGTACTGTAAAGGTGTACTATAGAAATAAGGTACTTATTACATGGTTAATTTCGCCACTATTTAACAAATATTTTAGGCTTAACAGAGTGTTAAACATTTTTATTTCAGAAGATGTTGAAGCTACTTTGCATGTAAAGCTAAAGTTGAACACTTATTACAGAACTAAATGGGACATTTTATATAGGACCTGTGTTAGTGAGTAAGACAAGTGGCCCACAAATCACTTAACACAGTTGACAGTTTGGTTTCAGGTATGCTAATAACAACATATAAATACACTATCCCATCAATTCACTTGCAGGTTAATATACACTGCAGCTGTACATAAGCACATAAGCATGGCAATTGTCATTTATTTTATTGTGAAATCATCAGCATGAGAAGGGGGGGGGGGGGTGAATTGTGTAAAACAGGAAAAATTTGGCATATGAACTTGTTCGGAGGTTTGGACGTTCGTAAATAATAATCGTGAAGTAGGCCTACTATATTATCGACGCGATGCAAAATGCTGGTGTGTTAAAAACGATTCACTTGAAATATTACCAAGGTTTATTTAAATGTTTCTGCTCACTCACAGGCTGGGGTGGAAGGAATGCCTGTGAATAAATACAAAGTGTGCTTGCTCCTCAGCTGTGTTTAATTAATTAATTTATTTATTTATTGCCTCCATATTTTCCAGAATATACTGGAAAGGAGTTGTCAAAAATATATACACATAACCTTCAAAATTAAATTTAACTGAAACTGTAAATAGCCAGGCTGTATGTCATTGCCTTTAATATTTAACATGTAGGCTAGAAGAACTGAAATAGTTCAGAAAAGTTCGGGTTTATTCAATAGCCTGTTAAAAAATAAACTCACTTTTGCCAAAGTATATGAATAAATTACGAGGCACAGAATACCTAAAAATTTCGACACACACCGTATCAATAATCAATATCTTACAGTTTCAGTCTCATCAACTTTAAAAACAGCAGGAGCAAAACACTATTGTACTTTACCTTTAAATACACAGGTAATCCAACCCAATATGTTGTGAAAACGTAACAAACATTCCTTCTCAGCCATCGTTGGAGCAAACATTTAACACACCGTTTGCAATTAAAAATAAACAATTTCTCATCACGAAAGCATTTCTATTTACACAATATTTCACGATTTTTATTTTCCGTAGCTTCAAATAGCAAAACCTCACACAGCACAATCGCCATTTTCTCCTTCAAAACTCCGTTACGAACGCTAAACGAAGGCTTGTTGCTTTTCGTTTCGTTTCGACCATAGATAACGAACGCAGTGACGTCAAACGAACACTCGCGAGCACTTAGAATACCAACATTCGAGAAGTAACGAAAATTCGTGAAGTAACGAAGATTTTTGTCGAAATGAAACGAAACGAATAACTTAGAATAAGTCCCCAGGTACACTCAGGATGGCCAACGCATGCGCGTAACACGAATAAATACAATCCGCCATTGGTGATCACGCCGTAGCAGATTGACCGTGATCGCCTGTAATCCTTGCGCTCACGGCACAATAAATTCAAAATGGCGGCAAGATTGCCGCAGCTAGCACTATCGATTGTATGGAACGCTATCGATTGTATGGAACGCTATAGATCGCTGTACCTGCGTTGGCAACATTGATCTCTTTACGTGTGTTCGTTTGTCTTTGTTTAGGCAAATGATAACTAACCTAAACTTTGCGAAACGTGTTTGAAAATGTTACATTATGAAAATATGCGTTTTAAAGTCATTTCCATTTTAGTGCAGCTTATTTAGATGGTTGTATAATGGCAATATAATAAAAAAAAATAGGCATTATTGATAAAACAATTGATGATCATGGAGAAGTGTGACGAGTTCGTGGAAACATTTGTTGACCTGAGTAAAGAACTTTCCACCCTTTTCAAATGCGTACTGTAACTGTCTAAATTCGCGGTAGCATTGCAGAACATTTGTAAAATGCTGAACAGTGTTAACCAAAGTAAAAAAAAAAAATAATAAGATCTCTTATTAACATTTCAAGGTGTTCTCTTGAAATGGCATGTGGATGTACCATGAATCTTCCCATAACAGTATATTCAATTCCAACATTAGTAACTTAAACTATACCAAGTTTTATGTTACAAAATATGAGAAATGTATTGTTTGCATGGATACTATCACTTCGATTTTACCTGAAGAGTTTTTTGAACATGAAAACAAAAGCTCTAAATAAGGTTAGCTGAATGAGTTTTACGAGATTTCCCTTAATTTACCCTTCCCACTATTTACACTTGTTCATTCTGTCACCCTGAAAAGTGTAAATAAGGGATTTTACTGTACATTAAATTGTCCTTGCGACTCCGAAATAAAATTTAATATAGACTGCACCTACAACAATGACTTGTTTTCCCATTCAAGATGTTTTCCCAGCTAAGAAGTTTGTGGTGTAAAGTCCCTTCAAAAATGTCTAAACAGGGTTTTACTGTATATTTACGTGATGGTATTGTGCACCTTGGCTCGCGATGTGAAACAAGATTAACAAAACCTTTATAGTTCGTTTCTATATATTTAGCGAGTCGTGCGGCAAATATACTCGCAGCATTACAGTTTTTCCTAATACTGCTATTTATTTCACAAACTGTTTTATTTGTTGTTGTGATGGAAACGGACAGCAACGAAAGTTTGCCTTGTGATATAGATTTGGATCACTCGGGAAGTGAATCAAAGAGTGACAATTCTGACACTGATATAAGCAGTGAAAGTGACTCAGAAGATGATGTACCACTGTCAAATCTAGTTTGGCGGCATATTGTACACAAAGGCAGGAGGATGCATGAAACCACTTGGTTATAGACTAGAAGTGATTGAGAAGATGGTGGAGAAGGTCAGTTGTCTCCAAGCCGAGGACGTCCATCTGCCACACTCAACCCAACTCGTCTGACTCAGCGCCATTTTCCAGAGCCAATACCACCAACAGACAAAAAGAAAAATCAGACAAGGCAATGTGAGATGTGTAGCAGAGTACGGGACTGCAAAGGGAATAGGATAAGGCGTGATTCTAGGTACTACTGCCCACAGTGCAACGTGCCACTTTGTGTATCGCCATGCTTCAGAGTGTATCACACTACTACAAACATTTGAATTGATTATTTCAAGGAAAGTTCTTACTTTCAAGGGTCAATAATTATAATTTTTTTCATTGTCTTTTTGCATATGTATTGTACACCTCTGAATGTGTTCATGCTGACTGAGCATTCCATATTACAACAAACTAATAATTATTGGTAATTCAACTTTTATTATTATTGTGTGTTGTTTTTATTAATGTTTTAGGTCTATTTTCAATACTTGTACGAGCCTATAAATATTGAGTGTCATATGTAACAAAACACAATAGATTGAAATTTCATGTAGTTTTTTTATAAATATTGATAATATTTTACATCATAAAAGGTGTATACATACTTTCAAAATGTTAAGAAATACATTACAAAGAATAAAAATTAATAATTAGTTGCTATAATAATTTTCATTTAAAAAAATAATCAAATTATATGGATGCCCGAGTATACTCGGGTAGGATATTACCATAGTTTTCAACACTATGTTATGAAAAAAATATCGCTTTTAAAAATACTTATAAAGGTTTTTTGTACATTTTATAACACTACAAACAATATCACCCAATGAAAAAATTAGACATATTTTGAATATATTTTTATAAAATATTAGCCAGGGAAGGGGTTAAGTCTTTTCGAACAGGTGACAGATTGGATCATTTTTGGATGCAGAATGTTTTACCGAATTTCCCTGATGTTTAGGAACTGGCCAAACTTTTGAAAATGATATTCATCATTTCTCATGGGAATGCTGTCTTAGAAAGAGGGTTTTTGGTTAATAAGGAGCTTCTGGTAGATAATCTTAACGAACAATCTCTTGTTGGGCTGCGACGAGTACATGATGCA
Source organism: Medauroidea extradentata (assembly GCA_003012365.1). Classification (NCBI taxonomy): domain Eukaryota; kingdom Metazoa; phylum Arthropoda; class Insecta; order Phasmatodea; family Phasmatidae; genus Medauroidea; species Medauroidea extradentata. Next base: position 10,191 of record PNEQ01033675.1, on the reverse strand, counting down.
GTAAGTGCTAGGGAAGGACGAGTTTGGACTAGCTTTTTAAAACTTAAGAATTAATTTAAATGCGTAGTTAAAAGTGACTGTATTTTTGTTTTTAATGTATTTCCTCCTGTGCAGTCCTCCTACCCCAAAATGTTTGCATTTTCTAGAGTAAAATGTCTGTTCCTTGTATAATCCTTCCACTGACTTTTCAGTATGCTTTTCAGTGTTGTCTTAAACGTCATAAGCAGCAGCAGAAATATGGTGCGTGGTAAAGTGTGCTCAGGTGTTTTTACAAGATTCCCTCCCCAGTTTCAATTGATGTACAACCATGCGGTGTTGCGGACTGTACGTTGAAGATGGTATGATCAGGTGTCGAATTGTAACACTTCTAATACCTAGGAGTGACTCTCGGTTTCTTACAGTCAAGAACTATTTTATGAACTCCAAGTCGAAATTTCCACAGAGAACAATGTTCTTATAAAATTGCTGGATTGCTGGAACACTGTGGGGTTGTCAACCTGAAACCATCTGAATATAGCTGAACTTTGTTGCATCAGTCCCGTTTCTTTAGTTTTCCCGTATTCATCAATAGTTTTTTTTTTGGTCCCGACAAATCGCCTATGTAATCAATGTTTATAAAAACCTGCATGGATCGTTCCTATACACAAAATTTTCCAACTTCGACAGTTCAGACATTTTTGGCAATAAAAAAAAGTTTACTTAAATCTTCGTACCTTGCTCGTATACATTTCTCGAAAGAAAACAAGTGTAAAAAATGTATCACAACCGCACAAGACAAACATTTATTGTCGCCAAAAATATGGATGAATGTAATAGGTTTGGTTTGGCTGTAAATTTCACAGTTATTGTTTCGAAATGTGTTCGGTAATAGTTCATCTTATTTTAGGAAATGTTTTACATACTGTAGGTTGTGCATGTAAACAATCATTGCCGTATTTTCGTTTGACGAACAACAGACATTAGACATCTTGCCACCAACAGAAAAACGTAATATTTCTATGAATCAAATATTTTTTTAAATTGATATCCAAAATATATCGAACATGTATTATTTATAAGTTCATTTTGTTCAAATGTAAATTCATGCCTTTTTTTACATTTCAATAACGTTTAGTGAATAAATTACAGTAATGTCAGGAATTTTCTTCTGCCAGTTTGTGCACTTTTGAGTAAAGCCAATGGCAGCCGAAAGAGTACATTCGCCTTGTAAATAAGCGTATTTTGTAAGTTTTCACTTTTCCATTTTTTTAGCAACAGTTTTGTGAATTTTTTTACAAGTGGGGTACAGTATTTTCATTTTAAGGCCTGTGAAATGTGTTCATAAATTATTGCTGTAACAATGTCTCGGCTTTCAAATTATGTTTGCACACTTGAAGAATGCCTTAAAATAATGGAGGTAGAGAAATGTCCCGGTGAAAAGTGCTTTGACATCGTCAAACGTCTCAGATTGCCATCGTCAACATTAAACTGGATCGTCGGTAGTAAAATTTATCTACGACAATATTCACTAGACACACATTTTAAGTGCATATTTCATGTGGTGGATATAAAAAAAGAGGTTAAATTTTTAGATTTTTTTATGTTGGGGGGGGGGGGGTGGTGCATGTGTGTCTTTCCCACATATTCAGTTTTCTTGCGTGTATTGTTTTTTCTCATAGGGGCGTTTAAAACGTTGTATATAGGTTTGACTGTTATCTGCAATGAAATTGTGTTATTTCTTTCTGGAGTGCACCTGTCCTGTTTGGTACAATTCAACTCATGACAAACAAGTGGATGTAGCTATTAATGACAAGTGTAGGATTGTAACAGGCTGTTTAGAATCCACTCAAGTTGAATGGCTTTACCACCTTGCCAGAATCACCAACTTCTGGCCAAAGAGAAATAGCAGCAAACAAGGAAAGGAAGAAAGTGGAACACTAAAGAACATATACACTACAGGAGCATCGACCATGTGTGCAAGGACTAAAGTTCAGGAAGAGTTTTCTGAGATCATTCAAAGAACCTGCAATCACTGATGAAAAAGCAGTGTTACAAATGTGAACACTTCCTAGTTGGAAAAGAGTTTCTGAAACCCCTACTACCTGGTAGTAGAAGTTTTTAAATAGGCTGAGAATCAACTTGGCAAGATGGGACCACACTATTATGTAAAGTGTGACTGTGCAGTAGTTCTCCAGTTTAACTGTCCAGCCTTCTGCATATATGATCAGGCCTCGGAAAATTCAGTGAAAGTGGCCAAGGTTTAGTCAAAAGTTGTATAGTAGAACCCTGATTTAATGAAATGCCACGGGGACCAGAAAATGTTTACTCTAAATCGATGTTTCATTAAATCCAACTATAAATTTTTTTACCCCTCTCCCCCTCCCACCCAAGTTTCGTCGGAAATTGAGGTAATTGTTAGAAAGTATAACCCACAACAACATACCGCAGTTACCATCTATAGGTAAGCCACAACCGTAAAAGAAAAAATTGACTAAAAACTTAAAAAACTGCCAGCGGAACTCCACTCGTTGAGCAAAGCATTAGGCCGCCCGCTCGCGTGCATCAACACGTGAGAATTGATGATAAACACCGCCGAGTCGTCTTTCTTTCCGTCTCTCTACCATGCCACCAGAAAAATTTTGGAAATTTCCATTTAAAAAAAAACATGAAAACTGAAGTAAAAGTTTGAGAGATAATGGCAAATTAATTAATACTTGCAACAACTGCCATTGTAACTTACAGGCTGCCGCGCTCGTGAAATATACTGGTTCCTGCCCGCCTAAAAATATTTTGCGCTCGAGCGTTTTTTAGCATCGGCGAAACATTCTTTACGTTAATAAATTAGTTGTAAAAATTCTGCATAAATAAAACGTATTTCATTTTATAGATATGCTGGTTTTATCACGTGACGTGTCAGACAATCACGCTGGATACCACTGCATTCTATCTGCGAAAGAATTAGGCGGTAAAACACGCTGCACTGTAGCACATTTTGACGGAGACACGAAGCACTATCTGTGAATTAGTACCCGTGCTGTCCGCTGCCGCGCTGTGTGGACTGGGTATCTAGATGCTCGTTCACTCGTCAGTCGCCCGGATGAGGATCTAGGTGCGCGTTTGTTATGCAACAGAGCGTCGCTCAGCCGGCTTTGTTCGGTCGCACGCGCTCAGCTCAAAATCACTCCAGCGGCCGAAATTTTCAATGAATTTAAACATTATTGTAGGGTGGCGATTCAAGCGAACAACACTAGCTAGCTCATTTGTGATTCGCCGAAATGAAAGTTCCACCAGGCTTGGTGGTCAATCAAAAGTAAGGTGCGCTGTTCCACAGTGCCCATGCTGGCAACATTTTGTGTAGTATTCTAGACAAATAAGATTTTTAGTACATCACGCCAAGTGAGTACCATACAATTTATTTATCCATTGGCACCAAAATTTCACCAAACTTAAAAAATGCTTACAGTGTATGTTGATACATTAAAATATCAAAATACAAAAATTTTAACATGGCTAAAGAAGCTTAAGTTGCATGGTTAGGCCAGGTAGTGTAAAATTTCAATTCAAAGTATTTATAAAGTGATCCAAATAAGGTTTGAGGTTTGCTTGCATGTGTTGCAGTTATCTGACAAATCTAGCCACATGTTCATGAATCATAAATCTAACAGGTTAAGTTTTGCAAAGGTGGCATGTAACTCTTTGTTTTTATTTTATTTAACGCAAAATGCATCTATTTAGAAATATAAAGAAAACTTACACCATCCAAAATAGGCACAAATTACACTTGTTTTTGAGGTCAGCTTGTACATAACTGATTCAGTGGTGCTACTAAAATTTTTTTGAAAACATTTTACAAAATTTTATGTACACTAAATATTACACAAGATAAATACTGTAACATAGCCTTATGTTTAGTAGGCCTGCAGCTATGAAATGTGTTCATGTTACTGTGTTGTAATTAAAAACTGTAACAACTTCTTGCAGTATAACATACACCACAAAAATGATTATATGTAGTGAGTTTGAGACTGTTTTGGTGATGCCATTTTCATACTAAAAACAGATGCTCGTAGACAATGTTGTGTTGTGTACTGGACATCCGTAACAATGGAGGCCAATAAAGTCATGACAGTATTGTTAGTAATCCAGAAATTTTAAACAAAAAAGATTGAAAACTTATAAAAAAAATATTGGAAATCTGAAATTTGGCGTGTGTGTTCTATCAAGTGTACTAAACAGCATACAGTCAAACCTCTATCCATTGTTTTTCAAGGGACCGATGGAAAAAAACGATGCATCCGAGATAACGAAACATGCGGAAAACATACCCCCCCCCCTTTTTTTTACTTGAAAAAAAAAAACTTATTAAAAATAATGTTTAAGGTAATTTTTAGTATGTCCACCACATGAAAATTTGCTTTAAATACGTGTAATTATCTAGCTTAACATCAAAGGTGGCAATCCGAGACATTTGGCGATGTCAGCATGCTTTTCACCGGGACATTTCTCTTCCTCCTTTATTATTTCAAGTCATTCTTCAAGTGAGCGAACAGATTTTGAAGGCTGCGACATTGTTACAGCAATAATTTAGAAATACATTTCACAAGTCTTACAATAAAAATAGTGTACTACACTTGCTAACAAAATTCAAAAAATTGTTGCTATCTAAACAAAAAACATAAGAAGGAGATACGTATTTATAAGGCGAAACGTAACCTCTCAGACTCGTGCGCTTGCGCTCGGCTGCCTTCTGCTTTACTCGGAAGTGCACAAAATGGCGTAAGAAAATTCCCAAAATTCTTGACATTACTGCAATTTATTCACTAAACTTTACTGAAACGTGAAAATAAAAGCACACATTTACAATAGAACAATATGAATTTGTACAATATATGTGTTTGAAATCTATTGAAAATAATTTGAATATCAACGTAAAAACATTATTTCGTCTAAAAAAATTACGTTTTTCTGTTGGTGGCAACATGTTTGTTGTTCATTTAACGAAAATACGGCAACGTTTGTATTTACACACATAATCTACAGAATGTAAAACGTTTCTTAAAATAAGATGAACGATTGCCAAACATATTTGAAACAATAACGGTGAAATTTATAGTCCAAACAAACCAAACATACTACGTTCGTCCATATTTTTACTACGGTAAATGTGTGCCTTGTGCAGTTATGGTACTTCTTTATGCCTGTTTGTTTCAAGAAGTGTATACGAGCGTAGTATGAAAATGTAAAATGTAAGTTAACTTTTTTTTTTGTCGGTGAAAATGTCTGAACTGTCTATGCAGGAAAGTTATGAATATATGAACGATCCATGTGTGTTTATTTAACATTGTTAATGTAGGCAATTTGTCTGGACCGTGAAAAACAATCGATGGATGTGGGAAAACTGTACTAAAAGTCCCAAGTCCTCATAAGCCGACTTCATTGTTTTTCTTGCAAAAAGGTCATAAGTGACATGTTATATTCACATTTTAAACATAAATTTTAATAACCTTACGTAACATTTTATCATAAAAATACCAAGGTGATGTAAACATGTGGATTGAAGAAAATTTATAACTTGTACAAACAATATCTTCACACTATGTATTTTTAGATGACAAAATGGTTGAAGTTAAATCGTAGCACAGTTCACATCGCAAACATGTAAAACTTTGGGTTGCATGTAACGGTGACAGTGATGAAAACTAGGGTTCATCGTAAACGTTTACTTTGTAGCAGTTCCGTTCTTTCTGGATCATCCAGAGTATCTACATAGAGTTCAGGGTTCGGTATATTGTAATAGATTCTGCCCGGCAGTGGGCACGCATTACGGAGCAATTTAGGCCAGCAGTACGGCAAGATCAATGTAAGCCACAATGTACCTTACAAGCACAGGAAATAAATTTTAACAGGTCATTTGGTGCGGGAGGCATATCAGATGCAACTAGTGACTGACCTGACATCATTCATCCACAATCAATTGGATGTGGGTTGTCAAGCCATTCTTGAACGTGAAGAATAAAATCAAATATCTCGTTAGCTCACTGTTATAAATTAAGATAAAGAATGGCCATCTAATTTCATGACAACTTACCTGTAGATATGTTCTGAAGCTGTGCTGCGGGCTACCTGCACTGGTAGGTGGAAGGCCTGCAAGTTCAAATGAGGCAGTGACTGCCTGCCTCGCAAGAGAACGAGCAAATATACGACCACGGAGTTCATCCAAGCTCTTGAAATTTTCATTGGTGTACAGTTGGATAAGGAACTGTTCACTAGCAGTTGTAATTTGGCCTTTGTCTGCTGAAGGATTGTTGAAAACATCTGCGATGGTTTGAACATTGCGTTTGTCAAACAGCTTTCATATTTTCTTTTTTCACTTGCCGAAAACAGTTGATGTTGTGTCACAACCTGTGACTGCATTGATAAAGAGCAGTCATCGTACCTGTATTTCTCTGAATACCACCCACCTTGTATACCTTTGATCCTGGATTAAGTACATTTATATTTAAACCTTGTGCTCGAACTAGAAGCGTTATGAGATTATCCGTGTCAGAAGCCACAACTGTGACCTCCCGACCTACAGTTGCTTCCTCTATTGCTGTTCGGGCAATCAGTGTATCAGCATCTGCTACTTCTTGCTGTTCCTTTAGTCTGTTACAATGGTGTTTGAGGTAAGGGCAATGTCAGGAGATTTTTTACGTACTGCATGTTATTTTTGCTCCTTTTTTTTTTTTTTTGTAGACAGAATTTCGTTGTAGCAATTGAAAACAACAATAGCTGATGTTGAATGGTTCCGTTTTACATACTGAAAGTATGGTTCGAGTAGTGTTCCAAGTGCAACAAAATAACAATGATGCCGGCTCAGTAAAACTTGGATTTTTAGTACATTGTTCTACATATTTAAAAGTGCTTGTATACCAATTTTCAGATTTATAATGTTTTTTCTAAGGTTATTAAAATGTGTGTTTAAAATGTGAATGTAACATGCTACTTACGAACTTCAGGGTGTCCAGCGATCGGGAAATTGCGAGAAGTACGGGAATTGTACGTGAATTTTTCGGGCTCGGGAATGTGGGGGAAATGTTCTTGAAATTTGTCTTTTCTGCGGGAATTTCTCAGCCACCGATCGTTTCGTTGTCAGTCATCAAGAAATTGGAAGGTACTTTGACAGCTGCGATTTTAGTTATTTCAATAGAAAAGTGATTTTCGCGACGCGTAAAGACGCGAATGTTTAATAAAATCCCGAAGTCAGAATTTTAACGGTTTCCGTAGTAAATAACGCCTACGATTCGAGAATCGATTGCATGTGACTCGGCAGAACCGATTCTCGGCAGGGAAAGGGAGATTGAGTATATCGAAGTAGATGTGAAAATGGCGGGCGAATGTTTAAGAAGTTTAGGCCAGGTCTCAAATAAGAGTGTGTTCACTCTCACTCTCGCCCACTCTGGTTCACTCTTCAATTAAATTGAGACAGCCACCCTCGGATGCACCCTCAAAGCACTGCAACCTAGCGTGTTAAAAGGAAAGCTGAGAAAATAAATGAGTGCAGAAAACTCACAGTAAATGTTTTCCACGTTTTCCAGTTCCACTTTTAGGTTATGGTTTGAATTTGAAGGAAAACAAAGATGTCTTCACGCAGAGTGGGCGAGAGGGAACATCGTCGCTCACTCTGGCTCACTCTCCCTTTCGCCCACTCTCCCTCGAATTTGGGACAGCAGAGAGTACACTCTGTGACGTCAAGAGGGTGCGAGAGAGTGCTCTCTGGGCTATTTGAGACACATCCTTAGTGAATGCGTTTATCCTTTTTTTTCACATTGTACTTGGTAATTTTTTATGTTGTTTAATATTGTGACAGCAAGGAATAAGTACAAATATTGTTGCGACTCCGATGAAGTTGTGATGTGTAATTTGACTAAATTGATTTCTCTGGAAACAGCAAAAATTTTCATCATGCATCCTATGAAAAAACCAGGAGTGAATGGCAAAATGTAGCATTATTTTATCGGCAGCAAAAACAGTGAAAATAACAAGGATAAATTTGTTGTGCCTACAAATAGGAAATATAGATGCGGAACACGATTGAATATATTCAAGGTAATTAGGTTATAATTGAAAATTAAAATATTTATCCCAGCACGTGTTTCCTTACCGAATATTGTTTATACGTACAGTATGTTTTGTAAAATGTGATGTAGATAAATTTTGCTAACAGACGTAAATTAATTTAGCTAACAGTTGTAATGTTGTTAGGACAGTGAAAAACCCTGGAGGATAATATAAGCTTTAACTGTTAAATTTTATTGCATTGTACATTTTTTCCAAGAAACGTGTCTGATTTACGACTGTATAAACCATAATAAATATATTGTGCTGGTCCCTCATGTTTTATAAATTATTCCTACAATTCTATTCATAAATTTTTCGATGTTCACATGGACTGAAACTTCAGATGCAGCAAAAGAGGACTTTCAACAATTCAATCAATTTACAAATCTGTATAAAGGAAATTATTTAAATTAAATACTAGGCAAATAATATTTTTACATCATTGCCACATCTATAAGTAACATAAAAATTGAATGTTTATCGATAGTCTGCATGGGTAGCACAAGTTAACGTCATATCACGTTTAAAGCACTGTACTGGAGTTTCTCAGGAAATGTGGGAAATGTACTGGAATTGGAAATACCACTTTTCCTGGACACCCTGGAACTTTCTGCAAGAAAAAAATGAAGCTGGCTTAGGAGGGCTTGGGACTTTTAGTATGTTGTTCTGTACACTCAAAAGTGCTTGTGTACCAGTTTTCAGATTTACAATATTTTTTTACGTGTTTAAGTCTAAAATGCCTGGGCTTTAGATGCAACTGCCTCTCCACCGTCGCTATATCTTGTACCGGGAGTCGGCGATTCCGGTTCACCACACCTGAAGATCTGTTGGATATACAATATCTTCGACTGGCAGTGAGGTTGCTATGGAGGAAGTTAGTGTGTGTGCCCTGTGCGACTAGTGGTTTGAATACCCCGCCCGGACTTCGGCCGTGCTCTGCCGCCGTCGGATGCGCTCGTGTTCGCTCTCCCCTTCTTCCCCCACTTCCCCCTCCCATGCTTAGCTCAGGCGCTCAAGTCGGCGAGGCGGGGAGTCTTCTCCTGGGCCCGATCGTGGGCGGTTGTGTTTAGCTTGCGACTGCGGTGCCACACCTGAGCCGTGTCATCGGTAAGTTTTTCTTTCATTTAATTGAGTTTGGTGTTTATGTTTTCCACGTATTTTCAGTTGGGTTTGGTTTAGTAATTGTTTTCGTTGATGATACGTCGAGGGTGTGCTGTCGCGGCCGCGAGCCCAGTACGACTCAGGATTGCTTCCTGCCTTTTTTTGGAATAAAGTGGTGCGCGTGTGTCGGCCACAGCAGTATTGTAATTTTCATCTTAATCTTGCATCGTAAATCTGTGTAAATATCCCGGTGGAGAAAATATCATGTGTACAATTTATCATGGTTTGTATGATAACGTGCGTTATATAAAACTGTTTTGCCAAGTTCTGTCTTACATCATTGGTAGCTTTGATAACCCTGTGTCAATGTCGTGCATTACGTGTGTGTTCTAATGGGACGGGTACTGGTGAGTGGCATTGGGCCTTGGTCAATGCCTAGCAACGCCAAGATTAGCAGCCTGTTTCTACTGTGTCTGCTAGACGCGGGCTCAATCTCATGTTGTGCACAAATGTTTTTGTATTGTAGCCAAATGTAGATCACGGTACACTGTTAAATGGTGAGTCTTTCTTGTGCATGTATTTAATATGTTTACTTTGTTTACTTCTACAGTAGAGTCTCGTTATAGCGAAATGTCATGGTTTTGGGTTCCAACTTCGCTATAGCCGAATTTGGCTGTTTGTGACCCCTTAACCCAAAAATTGCATTAAAACTGTTTTTAATCATATTTAATTACAAAGTAGTACGTTACAGTCAAACCTCGCTCATACGTACACTCACGGTTCTCCAAAATATGTCCGTATGACCGAGTTGTACGTACGAACAAGCGAGGCCAAATCACGTCAATTTGTGGCCCCCCTCCCACCCTCCTGCCGCCCTCCCATCCTCCCGCCACCTTGGTTGAAATGAATTGCCGTGTCATGCTGCCGCGGGAAACAAATTGATGTGTCGATAAGGTCACGTTCACGTACCTAGGGCAAAAACTTACTCATTTTTTATATGATATTTTATAT
>PNEQ01033674.1:0-14354 GCA_003012365.1 Medauroidea extradentata | reverse complement strand
CCCCCTTTACCCTAGTCCGTCCGCCGCACTGCCGAAGACTCCCGAGAAAACCCTCGCCACTAGCGTCAAGGAGGGTGGGAATATGTGCGCCGTTTTCCCTACAGAAATTAGCGTGTGTTAATTGCTGGAGTGTTTTCTTTTTCTCATCAAGTTTAGTCTGTTTTATGTGTTCAGTGCTTCATATTGTTGGAATATTTATATTGGTCTTACCTCTTTAACACATCGCTACGTAGGTAAAATAAACACAACAGTGTCCTGGACGCACGTAAAAACTGTTTAATTACTGTTCTTTTAATGTTCAAGTGTTTTGTAATATGTATTTTCAAGTTCGTTTTGCGGCCATTATTGCCCCATATAGGCAACGTCATGTTCTTTGTGTATCACTCCGCCGATAAACAGTTCTGTTGGAAACACTATATATCAAAGGGACATTCATGGGAAGGCCAGTACTCTATAATAATTTGTTCGTTTTTGTTTATGATAATTTGCCTTCCCCAACAGTGTGTTCATGTCTGTAATGGAATGTCCCGCGTCGGAACAATTTCCTGGAGATCTAGTTGCGACGTGGGTTGGCCATTGAAGCCAGTCTGACTCGTGGCGCGTAGGAGAGCAGACGTTTGTCACCCCGGGTCCTTCATCTTTGTTGCTGCCTCCATTCTTTAGTGTCTATAGTTAAGTATTTAATACAGGAACCCTGTTTGTTTGTTCACCGACCCGGGAGCCTCCACCCCTGTCGACTATCGCGCCCAGGGGCTTCGCTTCTCTTAAGTGTTTTTCGGGCTCAAGCCATTTCTTCAGCTTAACCCACTGGGGGGGGTTTGTGCCCCAGGACCGCTTCACTGGCAGGCCTTAAGCTTTGTTGGTTTTCTGTTCAGTATTTTCTATGGTGAGTAAACATCAGCAATCGTCACCCAGTTTTTCATTGTGTTACTCACCCAGTTACCTAAGTTAATTACCCTAAAGTGTGTCGGGGCGTGGAGACTGGCCCTAAAACAAACCTCTGAGGACCGTCAAGAGGGTGCTGAAGTCGTCTGTCTGGTAGGTAGCCTGCCCCATTGGTCGTCGGCCCGTCGACCCTGAGGTCCACAACACTATTGTGTCGGAGGGTTTTCCCCGCGGCTACCTGCTGTACCCTTCTACCTACTATCCCTTTTCTCAGCTCTCCCTGCTAGCTGGCCCAACCCCTGTTTCCATAGCACCCATATCCTGTCCGACGCATCCACCGCGTCATTCATTTTATCCTCCACCCTCATGGACGTGTCATATATACACCTGTTGCAAAATTGGGTACAATGAGAATTCTGCTATCCATCGCAAATTAGCTAGATCTATCAGTTTATCAGATGGACGTGCAGAGTGCCTTCCTTTATGGAAATACTGAGGAGGAAGTTTACCTTGCTAAACCAGAAGGAGTAGTGTGTGATGGAATAACTGTGTATAGATTAAAAAAATCCATCTACGGTTTGAAAAAGTCTCCAAAACATTGGAATGATAAATTCAACCAGGTGTGATCTTTGAATGAACTGTGCAATGGGAGTGCATGACTGGATTTATTTACTTGGACATACTCCATTTTAGTTTTCTTTTGACAGTCATTTATTTCGCAATGGAGTATGTCCAAGTAAATAAATCCAGTCAACTAGGTGATTGAGCAAGAGGGTTTCCAGAGATCAAAACATGACTACTGTTTGTATGTGAAGACATCCTCAAATTACAAAATATATGTTCTGTTGTACGTAGATGATCTTCTAATAGTTGGAGATAGTGAGAAGGAAATTGAAAAACTAAAGTCAAAATGAAAGGAAAATTTCAAGATGAAAGATTATTGGAGAAGCTTCGAACTATTTAGGAATATGCATTTCACAAGACCGAAAATCAGGTATCCTCAAGATAAACCAAACTCAGTTTCTGAAATCAGTGTTAGCTAGGTATGGTATGGAAAACTGTAAGCCTGTGGCGACCCCGATGGATCCTTTCTTCAAAATGTCAAAAAATGACCAACCGTCTGAAGACTCTGAGCTAGAAACAAGATGCCGTCAACTGATTGGGAGCCTCATGTATGCGGCAGTAGGATCAAGACCTGACTTGAGTAGGCACCAGAACAGTGCGAGTAATCAGGTTTGGATCGCTCTGAAACGTGTCCTGCGATACATCAGAGGAACTCTAGAACTGTCTTTAGTGTACAATTGTCAAGAGACATCTCCAAGGGTGCAGAGATATGTTGACGCTGACTGGGGAGGTGATCTGGAGGACAGAAGATCTACCTCAGGGTTCGTGTTTTTAGTCCATGGGTGTACAGTGATATGGGCATCGAAGAAACAACCCACTGTGGCTCTCTCATCCACAGAGGCTGAGTATATGGCCCTCAGTTTGGCTGCAACAGAAGCTTGTTGGGTAAGAGGTGTGCTTAGTGACCTTGGTGTTCCTCATTCAGGTGAGTCAGTGCTTATCTACGAGGACAACCAAGCAGCCATAAGTGTGTCGAAAAATCCAAGCAACCACAAAAGACTGAAGCATGTGGACATTCGCCACCACTTTACAAGGGAAAAGATTCATGAGGGCATCACTGAGGTTAAGTATGTCAGTACAGACAATCAAGTTGCTGATGGACTTACAAAATCACTTAATAGGCCTTCACATGTCAAGTTTATGAAAGGTCTCAGACTTGCAGGTTGTGGACCAAATACTGAACTGTGATTCCTGTACATAATTTGTTTGCCAATTTTTTAGTAATAGTAGAATGTTTTGTTTTGTTTTTTTGAGCAAATTCAATCAGGTTTACCAAGTGTTAAGAAACAATATTGTTTTGGTAAGTTAAATGTTCCAAAGTCAAGGTTGTTGGAGACAATAATTTTATCGAGGGGGGGGGGGTTTGGAGACAATAAAATTTAGGTTGTTAAGGTTGGTGTGTCTGAAAAAGAGGAACGAAAAAGATGATACAGTAATGGTGGAATAAAGATACGTTATATGCGAGTGAACAGTGTTTTAATGATAGAATAACAACAAAAACCTATTATAATAAGGGCGACAAACAAAAACAACTGTTCAATTTCATCATACACATGTTAGCTAATAAGAACGTGTTTTTTTTTTTCAATGTTTACAGCTGTGTTCGAAAATATGGCATTTTCAAAGCTCAACAACTATAAAATTAAAATATGCACGGAATTAATACTTTCTGTGGTTGCATTTAATGCGAAAATATTTCGGAAGAATCGTGTAAATATTAAATTGTCTTTCTAGATAATATCCCTATTCACTCACCCATCATGGAAAGTTTTTAAATACATTTTTATCAGACTAAACTTTATACACTGCTCAGTGGTCTGGGCATGCGGCCACCTTACTGAAATGTCAACGTCACTTGGCCAAAGCCTTCATGGACGAGGGCTACCCTGGAAACCTAGTTCACTACCAAATCCACCAAGCTGTTTCCAACACAGATATATAAACAAGGCCAAAAATACAAATATACCTCTAATCATCCCATATCATGAAAACCTCAACAAACTGAAAACCATTCTCAAATCCGGCAACAAAATCCTTACATCTTTGCCAAAAACTAAAAACTTGCTCTCTAAACCTCTCAGGTTAATCCTCAGATGCCCACCAAACCTCTGCAATAAACTGGTCCATCCTAAATTTCAGCCAGCCACATCGAACACCACCGCCATGGCTCCCAGAGGATACCACCTGTGCAATAAACTGAGATTTTCTCCCTTCCTTGGGGGGTACACTCAAATGCCTCAGTCTCTGTATTGACACCTCCCCCAAAATTTAACAAAAATATGACTAGAGGGACGAACAACCTGAAAAGGGCCATCTGAACGGAGTATTAATTAACAATTTAAATATATTACGGCAATAATGTAAATGCATTTAATATTTCAAATAGGGCCTACTATAACAAATCAACAGTTTACTATTGTACACGTCTGGAGAAATTATAAACTATAATCTAAATATTTAGTTCCAAGAAAACAATGTACCGATACCGGATTTATAATCAAAGTTACACCATACATTAATTTGGCAAACCTCTTATTTTAAAATTTTCAGTTTTGCAAAAAGTTACCAGCTGGCGCAGACTAGCCGCACACTATTTTCGCGAAGCAATGACGTGAGGCAAAGTTCACTTCTAGTGGACGTAAAAAGTAACAGTCGTTTCTCTTCCTACCTTGTATGCTGGTTTTGATCACGTACTGTGGTAGAGGCCAACCTTTCAGAAGCCTGCTGTTTGACCTGAGGAAGTCTTCCCTTCTTGTCGCTCGTTGACCGTTGTTAAGTGGACGCCTTTGCGTGGTAGTCTCGTAGTTCCTCGAAGTTACGCGACATCATTTGCATGTAAATTCCGGATACTGCAATTTCATCGGCATACCAACGCACTCGTTCATTATTGGGGTAACATCCACAAAACTATATCGCCTTCACTACCATAATTCTGTGAGATGTATTAACCACTCCCCCATTCTCTCTCGAGGCAGTACATCACGCACCACGGACTCTGCGAAACACAAGCATACGTCCCGGTCGGCTTCTGTTTCAAGACTCCCGTATTTTCCGTATGTTTCTGCCTTCGAAATCAGCTGTTGCCTCGCTATGACGTCACACAACGCTCGCAGCACACCTCTTTTCTTTTGTCAAGTCTAATTCACTTGAGGCTTGCCAAATATACAATTTAGAGGTTTGCCGGAATAATTATATGCTACATAATTATAAATAACACTATTATATAATACTAAACATTAAAATTACTTACATAAAACTAGCATACATAAATATTTAAAACTTGCTACGTAACCTAGTAACATTAGTAATACCAACTAACGGCAAAATTTACTAAAAATAACCGAGACAAACGGGGAACAAGAAATAAAAACCTTACAAAAATTACAGTTTGTCTCAAAACCATGCTGTAGTTCCTGTGCCATCCATCAACCCTCTACGTCTTTCACCAGCAGACTTACCAATACTGGGCAGCACTACAACTGTGCAATAGCAGACCTCATGTATCAACTACAGTGCAAACATTTCAGTGCAGAATACATAGGCCTCACCACCAACACACTCATACAAAGAATGAATAGTCACAAAGCAGACATAAAACAAGCAATAGATGGTAAAGTGGACTTACATGACAAACCAGTTGCAGCACACCCTGCATCACACAAACAAAACTTTGACTCCTGTTACAACACCATAGTAATAAGAGCCCTACCACACTCAAACAACAGCTCAGAACTAAGTCGCTGGGAACTGGCCCATCAATACATAACCAAATCTTGACAACCCCCAGGTCCCAAATCCAGATAATTGCCATCATAGCAGTAGAATACCCTGCACTCCCACAGCTCTTCAATTTGAATTTTCCTGCCACGCCCTATATTGCTCCCTCGCTGTTAGGGATCCAAATATGCTTCCACCGCCACATTATTCAGTGTGCATGACGAACTCCCGTCTTATGAAGCTGGCCTCGCAAGGAAAACGTTGCACAACCGTGCAACAAGGTCTTTTCATGTGTGTGTCATTATCAAGAAGTACCTGTGTGTGAGTCCCCTAACCCTCTTGTCTACTTATTTGATCAGATTTTAGCGGTTGGAATGGCCAAATATGATGGCATTGCATTATGTTAAACACACTACATTTTCACAATACTATATTTCTGAAGAAGTTGTACTTTAAAACTCTTTAATAGCTCATGTCCATTTCAATGTCGTAAAGATTTTAACTTCTACATTCCTACACACCTTGCAAATTTAAGTGGGAGTCACAAATGCTTAGTGTTACAGTAACCTTATTCTGATTGTACATCTAAATTATGAAACATCTAATAACTAAAGCAGAGCTGTAGACAGTTTACTCGAAAATATTTTTGAAACATAAAAAAGGGTTTCCTTAATTATTATCCATTTTTATTACTTAGACCTCTGGGGGGGGGGAATGCTTATCAGCTTGAGCTTTCTCATTAGAAGAGATATTGACAAGTCTGGCAGTGAATGCTCCCATCCAGACACAAGCAACCAACAGAGAGTAGTTAAATTATGACCATCTAATACTCACATGGTGTTGACGGCCCCGACTGGGAGACAGTGTGGTCGCAATCTGCGGCTGGCCACAAAGTAGTTACGGATCAGCTTGCTCGCTGAATCGCTCATTTTCACAGGTCGCCACTTCACCATCTCTATGAACTGGGCCCAGAAATACAAGCACAACTACGACTGCAAGTATCAGAAAGAAATATTTCATCCTAAGGTTTTTTGAATATATTTCTTCTCAACAAAGCAAAACAAAAATTTAAGTTTTGTGTAAATGAAATAAAAATAAAAAATAATGAACTGTTAACTTCAATGAAAAGTTGAACAAAAACTGGGAATTTGTGCGATATAATTTTTTATATCAGTAACCAGTTTATTTTTATAGTTTGACTGTAAAATTTTTAAATTAGAAGCACTAAACCTGCTTCATTCTTTGAATTATGAATGAAGGCTAGGTATATAGACATGTATTTGTATTTTTATGTAAGCAAACATTTTATTGATATGAAAAAAATGTTTGGGATAAAATAAGCACTCAAACAAGACCAGCTTAGTTTCTATTTTCAGCCAGTGTATCTTTCCGCTACATGCATGTTAACATAAACCGTGCCACATGATTTTATTTACATAGGCTTTTACAACGTTTACATTGCTCCAAAAAGTATTAACTACAATATCTACTTATTAAATACACAGCTGCTGAATAATTGCCATAATCAGTATCATAAATGCTACTGGGAAGTTAATGTCTACATGATACGAGTTTCTGTGCATCGACTCTAATTTGTACGACACACACTATTGCTGTTACAATTCATGTATGTGCACATTATACATTAATTTGAAACACAAACCTGCCACCAACGAGCACACAATACAATGACACATGTTATACAAGAATTCAAGTTCCTTTCAGTTGCACTGTTATTCACAACAACATGTACAGCAAAAATAAATAAAGTCAATGTGTGACATAAAAAGAAAATTGTTGTTTCGTTGTTAAATATAATTCCAAATACATAAAAGGCTGGCAATCATAAAACACAACAATAAACAAAATACCAGTAACTCCACATCACTTGGCAACAGTAATTATATTCAGTCTGTTCTAATTCATCTGACGAGTGTGTTATTTATAAGAAACTATACTGATTGCAAAAGGCAAAGAACACCTCAGCGAGTAATTTCTCGCATGTAACACACATATTCATGCCATCTATCACTGAATATTGAGGTACATGCAGCGTTTGCAAAGCAGACTGCTAGCTGGAGCAGTGTACCGAAGACACCGAAAATATCGAACGGCCCGGTCGTATTACTTTGTATTAGCTCTAACTAAAATTATACAGTCAGTAGGTATCTAAACGTAGTCATAAATAAAAGTTCTGAAGTATATTAGATATAGAGATGTCAATATCATTAGGGTATGTTTCGGTATTATTGTAATGAAACAGGAAAATACAGTATGCGGAACAACATTCCGTAATTCACTGCCAACCATAGAGGGAGTAATACAACTATTGTTAATGTTTAATTACATGTAATAACTGCTAAAAATGTTTTCAAAAGTTATATGATTAATGCTCACTTTATTTAGAATGGCCGATAGTACAGGTAGTTAGATATTTGTTCAACACGTTTCATTTATAACATTTGGAAGTCCCCAGGCTTGTCCCCGGCTGCAGGTGTCAGTGTGGCATAAATGTTACTTTTATGCCTGTCATGTACTAATTTCCCTCCATCGTAAACTGCCTCGACGAGGGCAAACCTGTAAGTTGATTCACCCTAGCTGGCTACTTGGCTAGCTTCGGTTGCAGGACCTTGCAACGCTACGTCATGGTATGGTAACACATGGCTGACACCTCGCTGCCTGTTTGGCACCCACATGTGTAGTGTACCACTGCTACACTTCTTACAGAAAGCTTTTCCCAGGAGCCATGCTATTTTTACCTGAGAGGCCGTAAATACACGCGATATGATATACTGTATAACACTTGACGCACCCTTCGCGTGGTGTGGTAGATGTGAGTGGGAGATGCCCCTGGGAGGAACTTGGAGTGCATTGGCCTCCTATATAGGTGGTTTGGGATAAAGTGAGCACTCAAAAAAGCCCTGCTAAAGTTCTATTATCAGCCAATTTGTATCTTTCCGCACGAAAAGGCTAACGACGGAACATTTCCTAATGCCTTTGGACATTTCTAACCTCTCTTGACATGTCACTTGATGCTTGCGCGGGTAAGGTAAATTTTGCAGTCGGTATGAATCGATACAGTTTAATAAAAATAAGTTAATTAATTATATAAAACACAATTACGTCGATTTCGGTTGATTTTGTTTCTGTATTGTTGTATTTAAATAGGAAAAAACATGGAACTATTTTGCGTAATTTCACTGCCAACCACACAAGCAGCAAGGCAGCTATGCTTTATGTAGAATTATATGCAGTAACGACTAGTGATATTTTTCAAAGGTTAAATTTTTTGTGTTCACTTTATCCCGAATGACCTTGACGCGAATCCCAATGCGCTAGACGTGCTGGCCGCAAGCAAGATTGCTGAATGCGAGCAGTGTGTGTATCTAGAAGACCTTCGAGGTAAAGAGCATGAGACATTGGTGTGGTTCTTCTAGAGTAGTTGGTAATAGTGAGCGGGCTCCCGCCGGGTTTTGAGTATTTTGAGTTTTTCTATTTCCGTTTAGGGGGGTTTCTTCTTCAATTTTGAGTTTTGGGGGGAGTCTTTTTGCCCTTCCCTCTTGTAAGTGACTTGTGGTTAGCGTGAAGGGAATTATATAGGAGTTGGGTTGCCCTGGTTGACGGTGCTGGCTGCCCCCCACCCACCCCGCTCCTCTCCTCCACTGGCCATGGAGGAGAGCGGCCTGGAGTTGGGGTGGGGGAGGCTATTTCCGCCGACCGGCGGTAGGGGCGCGCGGGTGGAGGCGAGCGCTGCTCGCATCGGGGAGAAGCGCATTCTGACGCCTGCGTTCGATGGGAGAGGTGCCTGTACCGGAGAGTAGTCACGAAGAGTTTTTGTATCCTGTTGGACGCCGATGTGCGTAAAACGCAACACGAAACCTAAGTGGGTTCGTCTTGCAATCAAACGTATCTACTTCCTACACTGCCCGAGGCGGTTGGTGAGTAAAATGGACAGGTTGATTTAGCTGGTGCAGAAGAGGCCCTAGCAAACATTTGTCGGGCGCGCGAGTTCGCACCGCGCGGCACCGCTGGAGGGGGATTAAGCTCTATGAGGTAGTAGCGCTGGTGTAACAGGAATTCCTGTGACATGGATGGGTTGCCAGGCTTTCTCCGTTACGGGAGATCGACGAGAGTGGTAATCTTCGCATTTGACTATTGAGTTAATGTGTTCATTGGCAGGGAGATTATGTTAGGAAGAATGGACGAGGGGAGTTTCGTGCGCAGAGGATAAATGGAGACTCAGTAATAGTGTCTGCGTTACTATGGTGCTTTGACCTACCTGTGAAAGATGTATTTATAAGTATTGGTGCGTATTGGTAATTGTAATCGCAATTGTTGCTTAGGGTATTCAAGAGTGTTATGGTCATTGTCAGTGTTTTGAAGTGATACACGTAAAACAAGGAACTGACATTTTATGATATCGAGTGTAAAGAGTGTTGTAGCGAGTCGTGCATTAGCATCGAATTGTAATAAACATTTGTAATGTGGGATAAGGATGTTCGAATATTGTATCTAGAGTGCTTAAAATGTCAATACATAGTTTGTTCTAAAATGTTTTCTTCCTTGCTCAGGAATGTAAAGAGTAGATCCCTAATCTCTGATAAGCTATAAGCATAGGTCAGCAGATGCAAGGGACAGTAGTCCCATTTAACCTTATTTGTTAACTTTGTTCGTTGGTATTTATGTTGGATACGCTTAGGCCTTGTAAGAAGAGTCTGGGTGGTCGGGCTCAATAGAGTTATCCTCGACCCAGCGAGTGATTACTGAGTGAGCCAACAAGGACAAACTCTACTTGCTAGCACATAGAGGGCAAGGCATATATCACTCACCTTGTACTAGATATCAAGGTTGGTACACAGGTTAATCTTATGAAAGGAGAAAATAAAGTAATTCAGTTTCATGGGGTGTTTATATTCATGAACACAAGTTACAGTACTTGTCACAGCAAGTGATGAATATAACATTAGCTTTGGCACATGGTCCATAAATAGGGTTTGAGTCAATCAAAATTTGATGACGTACATTTTAACACTGGGATCTCAATATGAGATATGACAACAGCGTACGACAATAACAATGATATGACAACTGGGAAATACGTACAATACCAAGCTCACAGGACATATTATGATGCATACAATTATACATGGCAATCTGGGCCATTCAGATACTGGGCAAAGATTAAGGCCTTATTCGTGGCCGAAAATGGGTGGCGATCATCTCTTTGATCCCGAGAGGTTTGCAACAATATTCAATAGTCTCTTTACTTTAGGCGCTGCGGCCGTCGAAGATACTGGACTAACACGCAATACTGGGTTACTGGTAATTATGTGGCGATCTCTCTGATCCCGGGGAAAGGTTACTACATTCCGTAACTTTCAATAACTTTACGACACGGGAAGTGTATACTAACACTTTAGGACGGGCGTTACCTAAGGGTGTCCCCCCTAATTCAATATGCGGCGCGGTAGATGTGCATGGCAGCGCCACCTTCATCCTTTCCCTCGGCACTTTCCCTAACAGTGTATAGGTAAGGGGGTGAAGGACACCCTTAGGCAAGAAGTCGACTTCGAAAGGGGGGTGGGTCGAGGATTTCCCTTTGCAAGAAATTGTCTCGAAAAGAAGGTGAGGGACTCCCTTGAGCAAGAAGTCTACCTCGGTAGGGGGTTGAGGGTTTCCCTTGGAAAGAAATTGCCTCGAAAGGAAGGTGAGGGACTCCCTTGAGCAAGAAGTCGACCTCGGTACGGGGTTGACGGTTTCCCTTGGAAAAAAATTGCTTTGAGGCTGGGTAAGGGACTCCCTTCACAAGAAGTCGACCTCGGTGGTAGAGTGGAGGGCTCCAGCAAGAAGCCAGCTCCGGGGATTCGGGGGACTCCCTTTGCAAGAAGCCAGCCCCTAAGGTGGGACGGTGTAGAGTGTGTAGGTTCAAGAGTCGGGAGCCCAGGGAGCTGCCAGTGAACTCTAGTGAGTGTAGGTGCCATGAGTCGGGAGCCCAGGGAGCTGCCATCGTACTCTTTTGGGGATGCCAGGCTGACCCGGCCCGAAGGCCGAGCCGCTGACGACTGACTATCTGGGCGCAGCACCCGCCCTATATACCCCTGAGGAGGGCTGAAAGTACCATTAGCAAAATGGCCGCTCGGCCACTCGAGGCCGTCTGCATCTACAGGTGTGCCACACTCGCACAAGGGAAATACTCTCTCGTGGCACAAAGTTACTCTACTATACAAATAAACTTCCCGACTTGAATTATAAATGCTCATATTGCCGTTTAACACTATAATTAATACACAAAAACACTTACATAATCATAAAACACATTTCTAATCATTCACAAACAGTACAATTTATATTTGCATCTGCTTCATCTGGTCAAGTCGCACGTGTGTTCTAGTAATGCTTTTTTTTTAGTTTAAAGATGTTATTTTTGCAGTAATTTGTTGGCAGTTATATTAATGACTGAAATAAGGTATACAAATGAGATGCAGTCTAACAACTCAAGTACAACACTGCCGTTGTCTCCATCAACAAACCTGAAACTCATATCGAACGTTGCCTGTGACCTCAAGATGGCGCCGTTGAAAACTACTGCAAATGTGAATGAGAAGAATGACCTGATAACAGACCTTACGGACGTAAATAAAAAGGCTGAGTGAAGAAAATCGATCTCTGTGTGAAATTGTCAAGATTCTGCAGGATGAAGTCAGCGGACTATACAGTGCTCTGCGGGAAAAATCTTCAGTCGTTGGCGAGCCTAGCTCTAACAAAACGTGGGCGAAAATAGCGTCTAGACAGGGAGTAGTACAGCAACACCATTTATCCAGAAAATCCAAAGGTAAAGCCACTGATACTGTACAAAGTCAAGTAGTAAATGTACCCACACAAAACAGGTTTTCCGTTTTACAAAACAAAAATGCAGTCGAGAACCATGCAACCAGTAGGCCAAACTCTCGCAAAGACACTATATCAAGAAAACAGCCATCCTCGGCAAAAGTGCTGTTGTTTACTGACAGCCATGCGCGTGGTCTTGCAAAAAAAAGTGCTGGATGAACTGAAGGGATTCTCGGTGTCCTCTACAGTAAAGCTGGAGCACCAATTCGGGAAGTGGCCAGTGAAGTAACAAATATTTGCGCGGACTTCAGAAATAATGACACAGTAGTTATTACGGGGGGTACAAACGACGCTTCTAAAAATGAAGGATCAGAGGTGGTGACAACAACGAAGGAAAATATGGCATGTCTAAAAACACTAATGTTGTTGTTGACCTGCCCTACAGATTTGACCGTGAAAAAGACTCACTTGCAAACCAAGAGGTTAGAAATGTAAATGCAGAAATATACCAAAATTGTTGTCTTTTCAAAAATGTTAGAATTGTAAATTGCAGCGAGCCCTGCAGAGAAATCTTCACACATCATGGGTTATATCTAAATAGTATAGGCAAAACAAACCTGGCCAAAAAACTAAAAAATATCATCCTTGACCAGTTATCAAAACAGGAAGAAACAAGTGACTATAGGTTACAGGGAAACTAGCAAATTCTGCAGACACCACCCCAGATGTACTCAATTGTGATGTAGTGGTTCGGCAGTCTATCAACAAAAGCACTTTCAGTTTAAATGTTCCCAGACAGGTTAGGCAAAAATTGTTTGAAAATAAAGTGAGTAATCAGTCTATACACATTATGCATCAAAACATCTGTAGCCTGTACAGTAAAAAAAATCTGTGTTGAATCTCTACTTCAAACTATCTCTGTTGACATATTATGCTTATCCGAACACTGGTTAAAAAAGGATAACATTTCATTTTGAAATATACATGACTTCTCTCTAGCAGCCAGTTATTGTAGAACCATTGCAAAAGGGGGAGGCATGTGTATTTATGTAAAAAATTGCTATTTGTACAATTTAATTTATGTAAGTGACTTGTGTATTGAAAAGGTTTGTGAGTGTTGTTGTGTTAGGATTGATAGCCTGAACATTATTGTTATTGTACTGTACAGATCACCTTCATCCACAGACTTTAATTATTTTTTTGATAATTTAGAAGCACTAATAAGGAGAATGCAAAAATTTAAAAAGTATTTGCTAATATGTGGGGACTTTAACATAGATCTTGGTAGTAAAAATACACACAGCAATGAACTAAAAAATATTTTTCAACAATTCAATATGCACTTTTCAATTACAGACCCAACCAGAAAAAAAAAAAGTACAGCAATAAATGCATAGACAATATTGCCACAAACATAAAATCCACCTACTATAAAGCCTACAACTCTGAAACCACCTTGTCTGACCACCTAGCTCAACATATCTGTATTGACCGAACCATGTTACCAGTACACACAGGACTGAATTTCCAAAATGTTCTATTGCTAATAAAAGGATATTTAAAGACGAAACATTAAAAACATTCAACAACATACTGCTACAAGGGAACTGGCACGAAGTGTATAATGAGCCAGACCCCAACAACAATGCGTGGAACTTATTCACCAATTTATTCATGATAAGATTTATAGTTTATTTCCAAAAAAAAAAAAAAAAAAAAATATCAGTGAACAAACAAAAGGGTTGGATGACAAAAGGCTTTACTATATCCTACAAAAAATTAAAACTACTAAAAACATAGCTGACCATGGAAAAAACATACATGATAAAACTAATTATAACACTTACAAAAAAGTATTCAAAAATCTTGTGGCAGCTGCTAAAAAATTGAACAATGATAAAAAACTGTGTCTGTCTAGAAATAAGTCAAAGGATATGTGGAAAATTATAAACAACGAGATTAACCCTTTAACAATTTAATAAAAAATATTAAAAAACGTTCAAAAATTACCCAATTTTTTAATGGTTTTTACTTATTCTACCAACTAGAGGCTTTCAGTATCTAGTAAGAAATAATTTTTAGCATTTATATTTAACAAGTTATGAAGTTTTGAAAATGGGTTAAAAGTCTCACCCGAGTATACTCGGGCATGACTGTTCTAAGAGTTTTTCATTGAAAATAGGACAGACATTCATGCGTAAACCATTGCTGACTACCAGAAGCTAAAATCAATAATATTACACAACGAAATTTTTATTCTCAATGGCTTTTGTAAAATAATAAAAAACTAAAATAATTTA
>PNEQ01033672.1:0-14359 GCA_003012365.1 Medauroidea extradentata | reverse complement strand
TATATATATATATATATATATATATATATATAAATATATATATATATATATATATATATATATATATATATATATATATATATATATATATATATATATATATATATATATATATATATATATATATATACACACATATATATATATATATAGACACACACACACACACATATGTATACATCCACATATATCTGTGCGTGTGTTGAAAAATACACATTTTGGCCATAACAGTGACTTAACTTGAGCAGCACATCAATTTATATATGTAGGTCTCATGTAACCTAAAGCATGTTTTCATCTTCCCAGCCCTTACATATTGCACGACGCAAAGTTTACAGAGCTTATTGTTTCCGTATTTCAGTGCCATCAACATTATACAAAATTAAAATTGAGTCACATTAATTTCTTTACAAAACTATACAGTAGAACTTCTTTTTACATACCGTATTTAAAGGGACATGAATAAAATTTTTTAAAAAGTGAGAAGGGTAAATTTTTCTTTTAAAATCAGTTTTTAAATTTCAGAACAGTGACATAAGGCTGATACAATTGGCCCGCTTTATCCGTGTACTTCACATTGAGAAAAAAAAATTTTTAAATGTAAATATGAAATGCTTAAGAATCTGTATTTTCGAACGCACCACGTACAGTTTGCCGCACAAACCACTAACATGCCACACACTATGTTTGAGAGCAGCTAGTCTCACGTTGTGAGCCAAAGTATTTTCTTCTACGGAGTGTGCTAGGTGCGTGAAGTAAGCAGGTGAGAGCAGCAAGCGGAGATATGGAAGCGACGCAACGTTGAAGATATCTCCTGCAGCACTTGCTTTACTCCTGCGTCACCCGCCCACAAACCACATCCACGTAGAACACGTGTATTTAGTTACATTGTGTTGGTTACCCACTTGTAGCCTGTCTGTACGTAGGACATGGCCTTGATGTACACGTAACGTGTGCAGTTATACACAATTCCGCAGCCTGCAGTGTAGCGTCTCCTAAAATAAAGGATGAAGTGATCCTTTTAAACTGAAGATAGATCGCTAGTTCATAGTTTTACTGACAAGATAAAAATTCTACATTTACTAAAAGACAACATGCCTGTTGCAGAAGTAGGCTGTACATATGGAAGAAACAAGCGTAGTATTCACAAGTTACGAAATGAAGCATAAGAAATACGATGAAATGTTAGTACTGCACTAAAAACAGAAAGGGAGAAAAAAATTGTACCTATTTAGTTGATTTTAGTGTACTAAGTGGCGCCGTATTTGAAGGGAAACCACTAAAACATTGTCCTTTATTATCACGTTTACAGTCGCATAGAATTTTTCATTAACACACGTGAAAAAAATCACGCCACGTCTACTGCTAATATTTCTAATTACACTGTCAAATATCGTATTTACCCATGTAAGACCCGCACCCCATATTGTCAACATACATTGATAATTTTTTTTTTACTATTTTGTTTAAATTTAATTTATTTTTGCCTAAAAACATAATGAAATTATACCCCACAAGTACAGTATACCTAAATACTGCATAGCACCAAGCACAGCATGTTGAAACCAAAATGGCAATGGTTAGCTGCACGGAACACGGGTGAACGATTCTTGGCATCGTATACTGCATTCTGTTAGCTACAAGCCGTAACTGAAGAGC
Source organism: Medauroidea extradentata (assembly GCA_003012365.1). Taxonomy (NCBI): domain Eukaryota; kingdom Metazoa; phylum Arthropoda; class Insecta; order Phasmatodea; family Phasmatidae; genus Medauroidea; species Medauroidea extradentata. The sequence goes on along the minus strand of PNEQ01033672.1, from coordinate 12,700 downwards.
GCACTCAGCCGCGCAGCACTGTGGCACATTCTGACAGAGCCACGAAACACTATCTCGGCCTCCGCATTGCTTGTGTGTGCATAGATACTTGTTCATCGGGCCAAACAAGTCAAATAATTCATTGTCAATCATCATCAGACTGCCCGAACTTTCCAAAAGTTTGTCCTTTTTCCTCCAATCCCATATACAACTTTCGTCAATGTCGTACTTCCTACCGCAGCACAATTGCCAATTTTTTCAGCTTCTTGAATAACTTTCAATTTTTCACAAACAGTGAATGATCACAACCGTTTAGCACTCATTTTCACTATCTAAATACAACCCCTAGCGGTAACGTGCTGAAAGCGCGTAGGCGGTGGTAATGCTGGCTTGGCGCGCACAGCCCAGCACTGCCTAGATTGCTGGAGTTAGGCACGTCCCGGAGGGTGGCCACGGCGCCACGAGCTATACGCACTGCAACAGGGCGTGGCTGACTGTAATACCAGTGTTGTGTATTTACATCTAATAAGCTACAATCTGATATCGTTTACATACTTATAATTCTTTTGTAATAAATACTTTCAGCAGCTTGTAATGTATGGTAAATCCCATTTTTTCAGACCTCATTTTTCATCCAGGACCTTGATTTACGTGTATGACCTGCACCCCATCTTTTCAATTTGGTTTTTTGGAAAAAATTGGCAGGTAGCACATTACTGGTATTCATTAAATAAGGTTGTGCAAAAACCAGGATCTACTGTACATCTTAATAAAGTTCACTGTGACATAACTCCAAGTGACCCAGCATTGCAATGTGTGACCATTACACAACACCCATACTTCAAGATAAAGAGCTGCAAATAAGTCTTAGAAAATGATAACTGTCAGGTTGCCAAGAGACATTTAGAAAAAGGGAGGAAACGGTAAACAAAGGCTAAAAGAAGAACTTGTATGTCTGGAGACTAAGGTAAGTACCACGGTCACATCAAATATTTAAAACATGGAAGATAGTTCCATACAAAAATAATTTTACTAAAAAATTTCCTTAAAATAAAACTAATTACAACATACTACTATGATATTTAGTCAAGTTCATTTATGATATCAAGTATAGATCTTCTGCAACATCTCATTTAATTTTATCTTAAAGAGTGAAATAAATTATGAAGAAGATATGTACCAAAGAGCAAAGAAATAGCAAATCTGGCCATACAAACTGTTTTAGCTGTAATACAGTAGATTCATCTGTAAAATACTGCAGTACTTACCTAAAAATTTGCCCCAAAGTGTGCACAGTTATACTTCTTCAGCACTGCCCATGGGCAACTCTGTAACTAAAATCTCTCAAAAAAAATTACAAATGTCTCAGACTAGACAGACCCAACCACGTAAAAAAATCTAAACTTACTACATTTTCTAAACATGTATTGTATAACGGAATAATATCCATTCTATGATATATAATTTAACATTATGTCCATGAAATATACAACTGTTAAAAATATTTGGCACCACAGTAAAAAATTTAACAGCACACAATATAAAAGAAGCTATACAGCTAAATTTTCAATTATTTAATTACACATGATAGGAAGATGCAACTTGCTCCTGAAGTGCTAAATTTATCACAGCCAAGTTTATTAATAGGCAAACAAGTGGCGGCAAAAGTTAAGGACTTGCCATAGTCGCTACGCGTGCTTGTCCCACACGTGCTGGTACAAACACTCCTGGTCACGACAAGAACCCCGCAGTTCGTACGGGCACAGTGGTCGCCTGGGGTCAATCTTACCCGCCCACTTGCTGTTGCTGGAAACAGATACAATTTGTTCCTGCCAACTTAAGCCTACCCTCTTACAACGCAGGATGTGAAATGTAGTAGTGTCGAACATATCACTGGTGATAAAACAAAACATCAACATGTTCTTAAAAAAATTTTAGGTATCCTGTACTTCCAACATAATTTCTAGAATATATTAATATTGTATATAATATAGGTCTCATTTGAAAATTTCTGAGACATGTCAATTTAATAAAATTTCATAGAAGTAAGAGCCAAGGTAGAAATTATTTTTAAAATAAAACTGCATGAATACTATACTTGAACCTTTACTGAAAACAAAAATTTGTCAGTGTTCATATTTTTTATTAAATGTATCCTACTTCTTTTATATAAAAAAAAGTAACCCACCTCCCCAAAATTGATAGAATGGATCAATTTGCATCCAGTATTATACGTGATGACCCTGAACATACATTACTGGGTGAGAATCCTGCACCATTTTATCTACGTGGGAGAATGAAAAAAGCACTTGCGTAAGGGCTGTCAAAACAGAAGAACTGCTTGATCACATTTGGGACACTGCAACAATAATCAGGGCCAATCACTTTTAAGTGAGGTGAACACAGACAAGCCAACATGTGTGTTGCAGCAACTGGTATATTTTCAGACTATTTTGACTTCTTCACCATTCATGAATCCCATTAAACAACACGATGAAAGTAAAACTGTACGAATTGTCTTACAATCAAAGTTGTCATATATGAATTTGGGCAAATAAAATATTCAGTAACATACACATTCTACAAGCATTTAGAATTCACTCTCTTAACGAAACTAAAATACTAATTTTTGGCTATCAATACACAGACAACCCCAAACTAATAAAAAAAAAAAAAAAAAAAACTGATCTGTAGGGTCCACGTGAGCAAAACCTGAAAATTACTAGGTTGAAATCAGCCTGTCTTGACTTACTGTGGTACATACTCATATCTTGAATTCATTGCAATGAAGCGTTGCTGTGTTTTTGACCAAAACAGTAACAAAACAAACCTGTAAATGGGAAGATAAATTTATACGAAAAACCACGTGATACATTGGAATTCCGAAGAGCTACGGTACACGGAAAATGTTTTACGGCCATGCAACTAATCATATTTAAACAAACATGAAAATATTTAACCAGTAACTGTTTTTCTTTAGTTGGAAGGGAACGTTCAACAACTACATTCAACGAACAATTACGTTCCTTAACCTAGTTCAAACTGATGTAACTGTTGGTCCTCTCCAACTACGGTACAAGTAAAACATGGTGAAGGCAGCCATACCTGGGCCAGAAGTGAGCGGTGGGCTGCATCCGTCCAGCACACTGTGCGGTGGCTGTGTTGTCGCCTTCCAGCCCCAGGATCGAGCCTCTGTGCTCCCTGCTGCAACATGCAGCCAACATGGTCAACACCACGCTGGCCCCGCAGCTGCCTGCCACCCACCCCCACAACACATACCTTGTCACTATCGTCTCCTCCTCCTCCTGCTCCTCGCATGTAGCCTCTAGAGCCTCCATCACACATGCAGCCTCCAAGGACTGTTCTTCACATGTCTGCTCACAAGCAGTTTCCATTTGCATCTCTGTAGTGGTGACACATGTATCTGATGCTTCACACCTGGATGAAACCTGACCTTCTTCCACCCCAGGTGTTTTAGCTGGACACAAAAGTACAGACTCAATTATTTATTATACTGCTGTCTTTCCCCTTTAAGTGTTATTTTCTATGCTCAATATAAAATATTAATCTCAATCACAATATAAAATCCAAAAGTAAAAAATATTCATACTTGTGATACAAATGTTTTATTTTTCAACATCCTACATAACAGAATCCAAAGTTAAATTCTTTAAGATTTTGTGTACAGTGGCCAAGCATGGTAATAGCGAGAACACAGTTGTAACACAGCCTTTTTTTAAAAATAAAAAAAAAAAAAAAAAAAAAAAAAAAAAAAAAAAAAAAAAACTCCTGAAATATTTCATCAAAAATTACGATTTCGTAAGTAAAAACGTATAGTGAGATCATGTGAAGCGGGCTTATGATCTGTCTGTCGTACCTCCACCACCCCTGGCACCCTCTTCTCCCTAGAATAACACAGTTGTCAAGTGGTACATTCTACCACATTCCCACCACATTTATGTGCTCCATTTTTTTATGTCAGTAAACAACTTTTTGGTTTCTGATGTTTTACAACTTGTTTAGAGAGTGCCATTTTCTGAATAAAATTATACCCTAGTAGGTCTACCATCATGATTGACACAAAGTTTTACCAAGCAAAATGTGTCTATAGTATTTAATACATAGCCTGTCTCATGAAAGTATTCTACTTTTTGACAGTTGTGTTGACATTTGTGGCCTTAACTCCTTAACTGTGACATTCGACTTTAGTCTAACATACAAAATATTTCTTAGCTGCGACATTCGACTTTAGTCAAACATCAAATTAAACGACTCTGTAAACACTATGTACATGGTTTTCTCGTTTAAAATTAACCAAAAATAAAATATTTACAAAAAACAGATTTTTACACTTTACAGGCATAATTAAAATTTTTATCCCGCAGCGAAAGAGTTAATATATATTTAATGGATTTTCATCAAGTTTTCTCGATTTATTGGTGGTTTTGATCACGTTTGGGACAAAGCATTTTCAACAATTATTTCATAAAAAATTTTATGCCCTTTTTTTTAAACAAATACAGTACTAGTGAAATCTGGCTACATTACAAAAATGAACTGAGTATGAACAACACAGTGTAACACTGTATTATGCTAGGCCAAAAATGTGAATACCTTTTCTGTTCCTATAAATTGTATGGTTAATAATCCACACTTTTTTTTATAAATTTGCGGAGGACTGTTCTAATCTCAATATGTTTAGTTAACTTACAAATATGGTACTTTATTCTTTTAAAATTTGAAAATTATCTTACTCCTAAGTCTGGTCTAGTCGGTTATTTCATAACTTTTAATGCAATAAATAATTGTTTCTGGCCATAAAACAGGAGAATGGGTGTAATGATAAATAAATTATGATATCTTTAAACAATTTTTCCTGGCCTTGTTAATTGAAAAGGTATCATTTCCAACTGCTGCGTAGGTATTACAGTACCTACTTCGTTCGAGACGATCACTTACTTCTGCAGCGATCAAGTAATCAATTGCAGGACAAAATTGTTGCGGCTCAGTAATCAATTGTGACACAAGGCGTGGTCAGTTTTACCACTCATTTCAAGAATCTGTACTTGTCGGGTGTCAAAGTTCACAACATAATCTCTTTGTAAACTAGTAATTATTTTTATTACACATTATTTTATGCTAAATAAGTTTAAAAACAATTTTGATGCAACTTTTATTTGGGGGTCTAAACTGGTCCAACTTGGTACAAGCAAGGACACAGCTATTGAGGATTTAACCTAGAACCTTAACACTAGTTGGTCCCCTCAAATCTGAATTAAAGACATTTCAGTAGTGACACATTTTGAAATTGAATTAGACTACATATTTTGGAACATGTAACACAGACATATTATTTGCTCTCCAAGGGTGTTCAGAATCTACAGTATTTACAAACAATTGAAAAAGCATACTGTATTATATAGTAAACCCTCGGTCTAACGGCACCGCATGGTGCTAGGTAATTATGTCGTTAGATCACCGATGTTGTTAGTCCCGAGATAATACATTTTGACACCCCCAAAAATATAAAGTAAAAAAAGTGATTTTTTTCTCTTAAAGTTAACACTGGGCAGTTACTGACTTAAAATAAACAAATTTTTTCATTGAAATATTTTAGCATAACTAAAAGATGTCTTCCAAATAAAATGGAGCTCCATAATCCCGCATGTGCAGTGATGTTTGCGGATGTGCGGCGTGCTCGGTCTGGTTGTGTAGGATAGGGGAAGGGAGAGCAGCCAGCTGGCCTTGGTTTGTCTCGCCCTCAGTTCGTGGTGCGAGCGTAATTCATCCTGCTTGGCTGGCGCGAAGCTTACACAGACCACAACAAGACTGTTATTATTTACGAGAAAGTATACTGCCAACGATTTGAAACCTTTCAGTACAGCCACTGAGTTTATTTTCTTCGTAATTGCGCATAAACTGTTACAAGTTGTAGTCATTATGAGATTTTAAGCGATACTAATAAAAACGCTTATAAAAGATTTTAATAAAAATGCCTATTATTAAATACCAGTACGCCTATTAAGGACACGAATTTGGAGTTACTCAAAAGGGCCACCAACGGACTTTTCAAGGTGCTGTAACTATAAAATAACGACTGAATTACTCGTCGCTTCAAGTCTTAGGCCTATAGTCCTTAGAACTATACACACCGCACCAGTTCTCGACACGCTGGTCGCAGTCACTCTAATTGCTGCCCTGTTGAGAGAGCATAACCGAAAACCTTATCAGCCCACATGTAGCATACGGGACTAGTTGTAGGCTGTTTTTACGCTGCAGCCATATGCCTCACGTGCCGAGTGATCAAGAACACAGCAGAAGTTGTCAAGGTCAAGACGAGCTCAATGCGCACAACCTGATGTGAAGCTAGAGAAAAAATTATGAGATACCGCCAGATTGATTTTTTTTTTTGCTTCTTTTACAAACTGAGTGCCAAGCTGGTCTTTTTTTTTTGCAGTGCTGTAATGACGAAAATAAAAGAAACTTATTGTCCATTCATCTCCAAACCCTCTGGGGTCTCGCCAGACACTGAAACAAAGACAATGGCTGCAGGGATGTTAGATGGTTACTCCAGAATCCTGGTACTGACACCACAAAAAAGCTGGTACTTTAAACAAAAACCTGGTGAGTACGACAAAAATATCCATGTCATTATTTTGTGTATCATGGTTAACTAACTGTTCACAACAACACAAATTTTATTTTTAAAAAACTTGCAAATGCTTACAGGCATGAAAAAATATAAAGTACTAAAACATGTCTTAAGTATTTTAAGAGAAAAAACATGAGCAGCAGCAGGTTAATACACTAAAAAATAACTCATAAGTGCACTAGTACTGAATTAACGACAATGCAACTTCACATATCACAATATCTTTGAACTCGTAAACATACCACAAATATTGCCTGTGCCACCGAAGTTCACGTCTACCACAGATGTTAGCTAAAGAGAACACAAGTGTTGCCAATGCCAAAAGGCAACAGTTCCCACCCGTGGCAAAGCTTGGATGATGCAATAACCCTCAATAACTATATGCGCAGATTTGTGCTCAGAAATCAGGAGAAGTTGTGACATGCCAAAAAAACTTTATGTGTATAAAGGTTATGCTCAAAATATTGTCTAATGATGCATTTTAATACAATTGAATGCAAAATTCTGATATCCTGGTACTTTTGCATACCAAGATGAAAGTATCCTGGTACATGATACAGCACCCTGAAAATTGGAACATGTACCAGGATCCTGGTACGTTTAACACAAGTGGGAGAGTGGCTCTGCTTTGTGGTCAGATATGCTGCAAGTTGCATGTGACTGACAGCAGTTGAGGCACACATGCACAAGCACAATCTGGCTTGTTGGCTAGGGGTGGGTGGTTAGCAACATTAGTTCAAAACACAACTGTCAAAACGTAGAGCACAAAAGTGCGGCATGACATGAAACTTACCTTCTCATTGGTTGTCCTTGTTAAACAAGAGCCAAGCATTTGGAAGAGAGACGTAAGCTACTATAGTATTGGCCATTACCATTGATATGCGCATGTCAGTTGGCTGCGTAGTTCAGATAAGGACAGATGGAGGAATATGAGAGAGATTGCAGGAAGGCTCAGGCCGCTCAGGTAGTGAGGAGGAAGGAGATAAGGCAGCGTTAGTCATCATGTCTCACATGTCTGTGTTGCATGGGCAGTCTAACTCATCCGGCACGTTCTTCAACTATATTCCAGTCAAAATTTTTTAACATTCTTTCATAGTTTTTTTTTGTATCATAGCTGCATATCACTAACTTACAATAACTGCAGTATGTTACTGTTTAATATACTCAAAATTATTTTTAAATAACATTGTACTGCTATAACTAAAAGATGTCTTCCAAATAAAATGTTCTATGGCACTTTGATTAGATTAGTTGAATTTTTAAAATATTAATTTTTTCAGGGTTCATGGAAATTATGTTGTTAGATCGCCAATGTAGTTAGATCGGGGGTTCACTGTATGTTCAAGTGAATCGACTTTATTTGTCTGGAATATGCGAAGGTTAATTCTTAGAGCAGCCTGTCAAGAACAAAAATACAATGTCGTCAGCTCTTTGTAGTACGTACACTACAGTATATTACTGCATAGGTACACACAATATGATGCTTGCTAATTCTGAATAAAATATTGTATGACGAAATTATTTTATCATGGGTTTAGTTTATAAAAATATAAATCAATAACATGTACCTCCTAATCAGCATAATTTAAATTGTTCTGAACATATCAGAAATAAAAAATACATATTAATGTTAACCAGATAACACACAAGGTATCAGTCTTATACATACGTAAAATATTATCACGTAACTACAATACTGACTTGAAGACACAAGTCTGATAAGTCTGAGGCCCTAGACTGTTCCCGACTTTTATTTGTAACTACCAGAAGTAGGTACAGTATACAACATGCCTTTAAATCACTCAAAACATGAAAGATCATGTCTCACATACAAAGTTTTGTGCATTTCCTACATTCTTATGACTAGACGATAAACAAATGAAAATCGTGTTAATTAGTGAGCGGATTTGCAGATGGCCCGTACCCGCCTATTCTATGGCCTGTGAGGGGCTCCGAAAAGGGAGATTTCTGCCACATATTTTGGATTAATGAGCCATTTAGTCCCGGCAGGTTAGAGCCCAGGCAGAGGGAGTGCTGCAGAGGGGAGTACTGGTTCATCTGTATAACAATTATTAAATTATATCATGAACAGAAACTATGCCAGTAAATAGAATGGTTTCTGGATAAACTAATTTTTTATGCTCTGCACAGCACACTCATGGCTGGAAAGAAAGAAGTAAAACCAATTTTCAAAACAATCTCATTTCATCACTTATATTGCAAAACTAAATATTAACAATAGAAACTTACCATTTCCTAATGTTTCTTTGGGCTGAATCTCCTCCCTGCCTGGGACAGCGTCAGCATCAACCAGATTGTCAGCTTCAGCCAATTTGTCAGCATCAACCAGATTGTCAGCTTCAGCCAAATTGTCAGCATCAGCCAGATTGTCAGTACCAGCTATATTGTCAAAACCAGCCAGATCATCATCACCTGCACCTGGCAGAGAGCTACAGCACGAAGATGGGGCAGATTCTTCAACTACTGTTGTAGTTTCATCACACGCAGGGGACAAAGAAGGAATGCCAGTGGCATTCTGCACTGGGGACTCTACACTAGGTCTTTCTGAAGGCAACTGCTTCGTGCTGACTTGAGAATGAGATAAAATATTACTAAGAGTCTTTTTCTTTGAAAGTCGCCGTGTGTAGTCTGCAATCTGTCGAAGCTTAGCCACCATCAACTCTTCCCTTGCGCTTGGGACCCTATAACAAGAGATACAGTCACAATAAGACTTCAACAGCAGTCAACAACAAATGAAAAATGCTGAAGTCCAGGCATGCAACAAGCATATCTTTACACATAAGTCCATATCAGCACATATTTCATTATGTGAAAATTCTGTAATAAATATTTTTTTAACTTATCCACCTGTCAACTTGGGTAGCAATTAAGAGGGGCAGAGTGGGAGTGTAGGGAGCCTGAACAGAAGGAAGGGGATGTGGGCCTCTTAAGAATACCATCTTAGAAGTGTACTAATCCCCACATCCTGCCCCTCTTGCAATGCCACTGCATATGGTGATGCCAGCCAATGGCCCAGCAACTGGTTAAAGACCAAAACAGCTCAATACATAGCATACGCACGACATAATACTACCCTGCCCACCTATGGAATGCAGAATCTCATTTTTATTTAAAAGCTGTTTTTCTTGCAGCACACAACTACAGTTGTTTACATACAGTCACTTTACTAACAGACAGTCATACTGGTCAATGAGCCATCAGCAGCTGTCATCCTTTGTGGCAGTTCATCGTAGGCATCTGGAGAGGTTAAGACGCTGTCCTGTTACACATCAACTTTAGCATAATGATTTAGAATTTAGTAGCACTTTTAGCACGTTTTACCAGGCATTCTGTTGGACCATTTTTCACTTGCGATACTGTTTATACAACTTGTTATTGTGAATAAATGAGAATAATGAGAATCATAGAATAAGTGCATACAAGTAACTTGTAGAGACAACTTTACAGTAAATGACTGCTATGAACTGGTCGTGATCACATTCACCAGCACTCACCCTCATAGTCATAGGTGAAAAAATAGCTTGAGCTAGTGTCACATTTCAATGTAATTTTTTTTATCAATAGTTTTGCCAATGTTAAAACTAAATATTGTTTAAAATTCCCATTCATTTATATCTTAAGCAAATATTGTTGATTTATATCACCAATCATTACAGCTTATGAGAATTTTTCTCATGTTTGCATTAATATCAAGAATAAAAACAAATACGGTAAGTAATACCATGTGCACGTGGGAATTAGAGGCGCAAAAACTGCCTCTAGTGGTAGGGAGCCGTAAGTAAATTTATGTTACTACAGGCTTTTATTTTAGAAAAAAATGTTAAGTTTTTTTTAGCCAGATATGTTGTAATATTTTATGTGTATCTTAATTTGAAATCAATTACTGTTTATCAATTCAGTTGTTCGAGGTTAGAACCTCACATAGAAAATACTTACCTGATTCACTCTCAAAATTTAAGCACATCAAATTTCCGACTTTGTACAGAGAGAGAGAGAGAGAGAGAGAGAGAGAGAGAGAGAGTGGTGTGTGTGTGTGTGTGTGTGTGGTGTGTGTGTGAGTGAGTGTGTGTGAGTGTGTGTGTGTATACACACACATATAGAGGCACACACTAGTGCTGAGCCAATACACATTTATATCGATACAACCAATATCTTTTAACCGAAACGGAAACATAAAATTATAGTGATAAAAATAACACATTTTACAAAGAAATATAAACTTTAGTCTTCTGTACAGTAAAGTACTCTAACAAAAAAAAATGCTATGTCCTTGGTAATAAGTGTCAATGTAATTATAAACATGAGTATTTTAAAAATGTTCACTGATAAAAGCCTTAAAATAAGGTACAGTTATAAAAAAATACACACATAAGGTAACACTTTGAAATAATACACAAATATAAGTTAAAACAAACTTATAAACACGTGCGAAGAACAACCGACATGCCTCTTATGGAATTGACTTGACCATGATGCAGCGATGTTGCAAACAAGAGAGATCTGAAAGACGATTGTATGTAGATGGTGTGGTCGACGAGGTTATAATAGAGAGTATGGAGGTACCATACATGTAATTGTTCATCAAACGTTATTTTTAGTCCTCCAAACGCAAAATATTACTAGATGTGACCACGAACCAAATGAATAATAGAAATGTTACTTTTCTCTTGGAATCGCCACTATTACCCACTGAAATAAGTAACCACATTTATGTAGCGACGACACTGCTAAACTCTTGTTGATAAAAAATTTTATAAACATTGCCACGCAGGTTAGTACAAATTATGTCACAAATATGGAGTGCACGTAACATTTATAATTGTATAATCATGCATAACTTTTTATTCATGTGTAGATGTGTTGTATATTTTTCGTAAACAAACCTACATTCCCATGCCACCAGTCGGTTGTTTATGGTTTTTGACGTCAGTAAGAATTCTTTATTAGCATTTCTGGGGCATATTTCCATCACACATATTTTAAAATATTGCTATTTTGTTTGCATGAATATTTGTGTAGCTTGATTTTTCGCCTTTTGCTAACCTCTGTAAAGTTGTAACAAGTCATACTGGTACTCAATAGACCAATAGTGGTAAAATCGCTGGCCGATATTTTTCGATCCGATAACATTAATATCGCCCAACAAGGATATGCATATTAGTATCGGCTCAGTGCTAATTTATACATACACACGCTATTAATAATATTAAAACGTATAAATTAATCTGAAGAATTATCCTATAAAGTGTGAATATTTCTTTAGTGTTATTTTTGTTTAGCAAAGTTCTTAACTGAATTAAAAATTTAGTTTAGTATTCTGTAAGACGTGTATATTTTGGTATCACGATAATCAGTAAAAAGAATTGGTTGTATCTGATTAAATGAGATATCAGTAATTGCTATCAATAATCAGTTTTTTCATATTCGTACAACCATACTTGCTATACCATGAGCACTTCGAGTATGAGGCCTCAGTATGAATTCCAACATACCTACCTTGGCCATTAAATCCTCAAAACACATAATGTTATCCCAAAATATGACGAACCACCAATAAACAACTTAAATAAAGGTTATTTCATAACTTTTTATGTAAGCTAAAAATGACCAACACAAACAGTACATGACTGTTAGAACTTTTTCAAAAAAGACACAATTAATGCCTTTAAATTAAGCTTTTAATCAACTGAATTAAACATAAAACTGCAGACTAGATCAAAAATTGAAGCATGATATTCTAGCTCATTACCTGCCCTTTCCAAACACTGTACACTGAGAGATGTATTGTTTCATTAGAGAGTGACATGTAATCAGTGGCGGATACAAAGGGGGGGCGTAGGGGGCGACCGCCCCCCCCCCCAAACATAAGTCAGGTGATGTAAACTAAATTCCTGCCAGACACGACACACATCTGAGCATCAGCGCACTGGTGACATCTAGTATACAGAATCTGAACGTCTTTGCCAGAACTAATCGATCATATCTATGATCGATCGATGGCTTTAAATGTGCCCTTCTTTACAGTTGAAATGTTATCAGTGGAATTCG
>PNEQ01033671.1:0-18574 GCA_003012365.1 Medauroidea extradentata | reverse complement strand
AGGGAAAATAAGTGTTAGGTTAAAGGAAGAACAGAAACAAGGCTAGACATGTAACTTGTTAGAAGGATAGGTCAGGTTAAGTTAGGTTAGGTGCGGTAGCGTTCTTAATGGTGATACTTGAAAACAGAGACGGACTAAACCAGTAGTACAAACAATACTAATGCTATCTAGCAGACGACACTAGAACCAATACGACTGGTATAGCTACTAGCTCTTCTGGTGGAAAGACTCAGCACCAAAGTCTTAATAATCAACGCCATCTAGGAGACGATCAGTAACTACTGGCAGCCCTATCTAGAGGGCAACTATATAAGTAATTAAAAAAAAAACAAGATAGAAGGTTGGAGCCAATGAGGGTAATAGGTATCAAGACAACGGACATTAACCAAGATGGTGGGTAGTCCGTATACAAATAATTACGAGACACATGCTGAACAGATCCCCCGATCCCGCTCCTAGGCTCCTGCAATAGAATCGGCTATACTACACTACTGCTGAGCATGAGGAGATATGTTTGGAGTGTGAGGAGAGTGTGTGGATCCATGTACAGCATAAGTAAATTTGTTCTGAGACATATGTGGAGAGTGCCTAGCCTTGTGTGGAGATGGTTGTGGAGCACACATAGTTGTGTGATGAAATGGTTGCAGAGAGTACAGAGGTGTGTGTGGAGCATTCCTAGGTTCTGGTCTCGATCTATGTAAGAAAAGTGAAGATGGCAGACATCCAAAATATGTTTACTGGAATAATGTTAACGAAATTGTAGACAGATGTATACTAGTTGCCTCTTAGCATAATGGAAATAATTCAAATGCAAGTGAAATATCCGCAGCATCATCGAAGAATTGCGTGAAGATGGATACATCGATTGAGACACCAAAAGACTGCTAGCGAGCTTCACAAGCCTTGTTGCAATATTGCCTGGAAAGCCGGACAGCAAGACGTCCGAGCGGCAATCAGGTCAGCGTTGGGAAACCACGGAAGACAGCAACTCACCTCCACCCTCGTAGTTGCACAATATCTAGGACAAGCACGCCGATATATAGCGCTGTTACCAAGCAAACGGGGCTGTCTTCGGTCTGTTTGTCGTCTGTCGTCGAGCGGTCGTCCACCAGCACTCATCAGATCAACAGCAGTGCAGTTCTCCGCCGGGGACTCGGGATCGAGCCCCGGCGGGTGCGTGCTCGTCCGTCGATGCCGTCTCCTCATCAATCCAGCTTCGGTAAGGTCGTCAGATCTAATTATGTGGCAGCAACTCTCAACTTAATATAATAACTTAATAGTCAGTAATATTGCGCTCCCCTCCTAAATAAATAGAGCACATTGTAACCTATTTTGTATTCAGAGAACCTGCCATTGTAGTATAGTAAATGCCCGGTAAACCATAACTGTCTTAAGTCATTTAGCCCTAAATAATATCTAAATAAACCCACAGTGTAGCTACCATCTGAGTGAAACCTCCCAAACTAATAATAACTTATGAACACCCAATAAAATAATCGACGTACTAGAAAAACCATTTTGTAACACTGGTGGAGGCGCCTTTCGCTCCTCACCTCTCACAGTCAAGCCACCATCCCCCCAAATTAATCAACTTAAAATTTAGTCAAATTATTAATTTTATTAATTTCCCCACCCACCCACCTGTAAATTCTAGTATAAATATAAAGTCAAAACTCCAATGGTAGATTTTTAAATTTATCCCGTAGCAAGCAATTGTAAATCAACCTCCGTCCCCCAATTAATTAATTTTGATTAATTGAATTTATTTCCCCACCCACCCACCTTAATGATAGAATGTTTAAATTAATTCCATAGCAAGCAAATTTAAATCAGCCTCCGTCCCCCAATTAATTAATTAACTTTGATTAATTGAATTAATTTCCCCACCCATCCAACCAGTATAATTCCTTAATTATAATATTAAAATTCAGTCCAAGCCAATTAAAATTATTATCATAATCAAATATTACATTTTAGCCGATATTAAAACAAAATTTTAGTAGTTCAATCAGTAAATACATGCTGAGATTTAATAATACAGTTATTATATCAATTTAAAACAATTAAGTAAATTTATTGCAAACTTTATTTTTATAATATTTTAATGCATTTACATCTTAATCATTCCTCTGTGTGTGCCGTAATTACGTTATTTCATTAGAATAGATAATAACCACATTCAGCATTTAATATAAAATTTAAAACATATATTAATTTTGAAACACAGTTAATATTTAGTAGCATTCATTTGGTCACTAATGCGAGTCATGTAGCTGTGAATGTAGAGCCATAAGGAAGGTAGAGTTCATACCGTAGCTTCTTACAGTTCGCGCGCACGCATGCATGGTGCGGCGGCCCACTTACAAGGAATTCGCAACTAAGCTACACGGCTACCAACTTAGTCGAGCGGTGATGCGAGCCAGGTTTACAAACTTAACATTACGTTACCGTATCTTATATTAGAATCTTGTTTAGTTATTGTTTCCACTTTACATCACTTCATTATCCTTTCACTATCACTTTCCCAAGAGAGATGAGGCAACACAAGTACTAAGAATGAGAGTCATTATGTTCATTCAGAACTGTGGTCCAGGACTTAGCCAATCTTGAGGTAGCAGACGTAAAACATCTGTTACAGCAGCAGCGATGGGTGATATAACGGGTGTTAGAACTGCGAGTGAGTCCTCACCATTAGGAGATCCCTTCTCTCTTTTCATTTTTCTTCGATTTGCGCGTGAGGCGTGCGAATTTGGTCTCTGCGGGTAAAGGGACCGCCCCTTTTCTCTACTGGCCGAGCTGGCAGTAGGAGCAGTTTGGACTTTCATCTGTGGGTCCATGATTGCGACACAGTTGATCTTTGGGCAGTTGTACCTGAGTACGACTAGACTTCGATCCCCTATGGTGAGCTAGAGAGCCGATTTTTCGCTTGTGTTCGTTCTGTAATTTCTCTTGAATACGTACTTTTCTTTATGTAACTTCTCTTACTACTTTTTACTCACCATTTCAGATATGGGATAAAGTATCCAGTTTAATATCCTTCTCTTTAGATATCACAGTATATTTATTACATAATATTTCATAGATGGTAATAATACATAATTCAATTTTAATAATAATACACAGTCCAGCACACATTAGTTTAATATAACATTTTAAATAGTACAAGCAGTATTGATATCCACATACAGTAAAATAATAATAATAAAAGGCACGTACAGTTATAAGTTTCCCCTTCCCGATATCATAAATGATAACTCGTACACTTGGAATGAGATTCGTTATGTTAAACTCTAATTTTCTTCAGTTCATTTGACATAACGGGATGCAGATTTTCAGGGTTAAGTCACTCATTTCAGAGGGTATATTTTTCTTCCTTTCTCTTTTCTATCGTCGGCGAATTGCGCGTAGTGACGTGCGATTTTGGTCTCTGGGAGGAGTGGTGCCCTGCCCTAGAGAGACCACCTTTTTGCCCTATTGGTGCTGTGGCAAATCAGGCCATAGGGTACGTCCATGGATGCGTTGGGAGCCCTTGACAATGTGGGGGTAGGCAAGCGACACATTGTCTATGTCCAGGTACCTGAGTACTCTGGTCGCCCTTCTGAAATGAGTCATGAGTGCAGTTATTTTGTGTCCGAGTCCATTGTATTTCGTTTTTCTGTTTATTACTATATATTACTTATCTCAAGTACTCTTTATGTATATTATATTTTATCGGTATTTTTCCCTAACTGCTTAGGCCTATATATTTGTATAATATTTACGTTACAACCAGTATACTTATCACAGTGATACATATGTTCAGTTACAATTTAATAATTAAATAATAAATATTCCGGCATGCGCACACACAGTAGGTAATATTGACATACTTATCACAGTAAGTCATGGGTACAGTTAAACTAATTTAATAATAAAATAATAAATATTCCGGTATACGCACACACAGTATGTAATCTTCACAGTGATCTATAGGTATAGTTAAAATAATTTAATAATAAAATAATAAATATTCCGGTATATGGACGTACAGTAGGTAATATTAATTAATTTAAACAGTAATTTAATGATTAAATAATTTCTTTGTAGAATATTTAACAAGTTAATATAGTGACGGCATCGCAGAGAAACAAGAATAATTTTATATTTTCACTGACCAATATTTTAATAGAGGCAGACCAATTTCGGTACTAGATTCAAAATTTAAAAATAAATAACATATATAAATATGGAGGGAGAGCTAATTCCACAGAGCAGTAATAACATTGTTATTATAAATTTAAAGGACAGCCAAAGTAAAGTAAATAGTTATCCGTGAAACACAATAAATTTATTTATTTAGAGCTATCTCTAAGACAATATGTTTAAGTTACAGTATACAAGGACAGCAATTGCAGACAGCAACCACGCCGAGAATCGAGCCGAAGTCCTCCGGAGGCAACGTCACCGTCAACAACACCAATACCAACACCACCATCACTAACTACAGGCGCCAACCAGTCCTCATACAAGGTCCTTACAGCACATTTAAATTCTCTCCATTGTCAACGTAAATTCGACGCAAACTTTCTCTACTAACACACACACATACTAATACACAAGGTCGACCTATATAGATTCAAACACACAGTCACAATTTACACCACAAATTCACGCCTCAATCTACAGACACATATTCGAATATTATTTTATAACAAATACAGCTGTTTCTTAAAGTGAAAATAAAAAGAAAGCTATAGCTATTAATTCAAAATTAAATTGAAAATTAAATTTTAAAAAATATTTATTGTATTGCTGTCTACAAAAAAACGTACCTATATCTATATTGTAAGATGATAACCACTTGGCAAATCTGTTCTCATTACAGTTCACTTGTAAGAAAAAAAAAGTTAAATTTCATAAAGATATTAAGGAGCCTACAAAATTTATATTGCTGTCTACAAACACAAAATACATATCCGTATAGTAAGATAATTATCACTAGTATAATTGTTCTTAATACAGTTCACTTGTAAAAAAAAAAAAAAGAACGTCAATAGCTTCTGCAAATCTTATAAAAGAATTTTTATGTATGTATACCTAAATACAAGTAACAACAAAATCTAAGTAATTGATAATTAGAGTTTTGTGGTTACAATAATACAGTGGAAAAATCTGACATGTAATAATAAAGACGAACATTACAGCCACAATTTCAATTGTGTATAAGAATATAAATTACTATAAAAAGATCATAGAAGTGTCAATTTGAATTTCTTGTGAAAAAACTATATTTATGTACACCTTACACAAAAAAATCCTATTTTAAAGAAAACTTGATTGTAATTATTAGTTCTTAGGTATACGTAGTTGAATTCAAATAGCGTAAGTTTTCCTGTATTCCTATCCCAGCAGAGTTGAAATTTAGGGGTTAGTATGCAGCTGCAAATATTATATTTTATTTATTTATTCAGATTTTGTTTCACAATATAATAATAGTCAAATGTACTTCTAAATTTCTACTTCCCTTCTTATTCTGTGTCCAAATCCTACGCCATGGCCGTCCAAATTTAAGTATTTATAAAACAAAAAAGATAAGACTGAAACTGTTCACAAAAAAAACATATGTTAGTAGTAGTTAGTAGTATATAACCATGTGTAATATTGTAATTTCTGATGTTAATACATTGTATTCTCTTTCAGCAAACCCATTGTACACATAATACTCCATTTGTAAGAGGGGAGCGATATTGTTTTCAGTTATTATTTTCCAATTAATAATGTTAAGTCTAATACTTTGCCATTTTATAACTTATATGTAATATGAGACTATAGCTTCTAACGGATAGTTTTCAAATTAGTTGCCACATATATACAAAACATTTAGTACAGCTGGCGCGATTCGCGATACCACACTCGTTGTGTCTGCCGCGGTCGCGTGGAAGAATTATGCACGCCTTGCACAAGTTCAAGGACACACCGGCCAACCTTCAGAGTACATCTGATGCTTGTATACAGACTGTCAACGTCAAGGAGGCAGTTCCTTCACCTTAGTTATCCGTCTTTCGCTAATTAGTCCGTCTTAGTAACTCCTATCTGCAATGTAGAGTTTAACCACCTTCTCCATATTCCCACTGCCAGCAAAAAATCCAGTTTGAGTCCAACTTTCTCATCAATCTCGGACCGGCCTAAAGATCCAGGGACGGATCTTCTTCGAAAATTGGGGGGTAATGTTGCAATATTGTCTGGAAAGCCGGACAGCAAGACGTCCGAGCGGCAATCAGGTCAGCGTTGGGAAACCACGGAAGACAGCAACTCACCTCCACCCTCGTAGTTGCACAATATCGGGGACAAGCACGCCGATATATAGCGCTGTTACCAAGCAAACGGGGCTGTCTTCGGTCTGTTTGTCGTCTGTCGTCGAGCGGTCGTCCACCAGCACTCATCAGATCAACAGCAGTGCATTTCTCCGCCGGGGACTCGGGATCGAGCCCCGGCGGGTGCGTACTCGTCCGTCGATGCCGTCTCCTCATCAATCCAGCTTCGGTAAGGTCGTCAGATCTAATTATGTGGCAGCAACTCTCAACTTAATATAATAACTTAATAGTCAGTAATATTGCGCTCCCCTCCTAAATAAACAGAACACATTGTAACCTATTTTGTATTCAGAGAACCTGCCATTGTAGTATAGTAAATGCCCGGTAAACCATAACTGTCTTAAGTCATTTAGCCCTAAATAATATCTAAATAAACCCACAGTGTAGCTACCATCTGAGTGAAACCTCCCAAACTAATAATAACTTATGAACCCCCAACATAATAATGACGTACAAGATAAAAGCATTTTGTAACAGCCTGTAAGGTGAAACTGGTTTCGAAGTATAGTTTGGGTGTTTGCTTTGAAGGACTTGTATCAAGCAAACTCGGTTGAAATGATTTCTTATGCTTGCAAGTATAAAGTTTACAAGTACATTCTGGCTGTTCTTGACTGCTATGTCAAACATTTGCGGGCTGTGACCATAAAAACTAAGAGTTGTGGGGATATAACAAATGCGAAGAATATTGTTTTGCAAGATAAAGGTCCGAGCAAGAATTTACATACTGACATGTGCAAAGAATTCTACAACTCACAATTTAGAGTACTGATGTCAAAACACAAAATAAACCATTGCTCTACCTAGTGATCTGAAGGCTAGTATCGTGAACACTTTAATCGTACACTGAATAATGACATTTGGAATAAATATCAGCACAAGAAAGCTGCAATTTGATGGATATATTGCAGAAGCTTCTGTCAAAATATAATCATAAAATACATCGAACCACGAACATGAAGCCTGTGGATGTCAAAGACAACTCTTTACTACACACTTTGTATAAAAATTAGAAAAAACTGGACCTGAACAAACCTAAAGCGAAGTTTGGAGACTATGTAAGGATATCGCGAGTGAAGGGAACATTTACTAAAGGCTACACACAAAACTGGAATACTGAAATATTTAAAGTGCTCAAGATTCGTCAATACGAACCAAGGACCTATTACCTATAATATGTGGAAGGCAAGGTTATTCGAGAAGGTTTCTACGGCGGAGAAATTCAAGTTATCAAGTATCCAAACATATATTTGGTCGAGAATGAATTGAAGAAGAAATAAATAAGGTTCTTGTGTGATGACTGGGTCTGATGCAAGCCACGACAGTTGGACACGTCAATCGGACATTATGTATAAATAATGTGAATTCATATGTATGAAGGAATGAATGTATATGTTTTTTAAATCTAACTTTCAGTGTTATTATTTATTAGCAAGTGTTTTTTCTGGTAATATTATAAAACTGCTACTGGGGTGCCTGAAAGGCCATGTGTGATGACGACGCACATATACTCTGAGCGTGTTGAAACTCGAGGCGATGAACTGATCGGGGCAAGGCGTGCAGTTTCGTCATCTCATCCTCGCGATGCACTGTACTGTCCCGTGTGCGGCCGCAGACCTGGTTGAGTCATGCTCCGCGCATAGAGACCTGTCCGACATGCGAAGAGAGAATGCATACAGGGAGGCTAGCGGGTGTTTAGACCTCTACCAGTTCATATAGTCTAGTCGAGTGAGCATGAAGTGTTCCGTGCCTTGTTAGAGGAAGATGCCGAAGCAGTCTGTCATAACTTTTTCTTAAAGAGCATCAGATGCACCAGTCCTTGCACACTCAATCAGTATTTACATAGTACACTACTACATTATATTTAGTTACTATAAAGGTTTTCAAAAATTGAAATAATTAATTGAAAAGAATGACAATGCAGTTTTTACAGAAAATAAAATTGATATGGTGAAGTACCATACTTGTCAATTTTAATGCCTGAAGGCATTCATAAAAAAATATATATTCATGATAGGGGCGAGAGTCCTGCCTATGGTACATTATTTATCATTCTTAAACACATATGTATACTGGTGGAGTCGAATCAAGTGAGTAAGTAGGAAACAAAAATGGCTGCTACCATCGGCACCTCCTGTCAAGGTGGTGTACAATGGGAAACGCAGAAGAGCCTGGGGGGGGGGAATTTAAGGGAGGGGTGGAGGAGGAATGGGAGATGAGGGTTGTAGCTGGGAAACTGATGAACGAGAGCGCAAGAGGAAAGTATGAGCAGAATGAGAGAGCAGGAGGAATGAGAGGTGAGGCTTCTAGCTGGCAGCTGATGAATGAGACAGCTGGAGGAAAGTATGAAAGAAATGAGAGAGCATGAGGAATGGGAGATGAGGGTTATAGCTGGTGAGCTGATGAATGACAGAGCAGGAGGAATGCATGAATGGAATGAGAGAGTAGGAGGAATGTATGAGTGGAATGAAAGAGGAGGAGAAAATGAAAAACAAGATGGAGTATTTGACATACCAAAAAGGTAGATATGGTGTACCAATATGGCGGCCAAGACGGCTGCCTACAGTAGACGATTAGGTAGAATGAGAGAGCTGGTAAATATTGTGAGTGGAATGAGAGAGCGGGTGAAAATAATAAATAACTATGGTGGGCTCCAGGCTATAAAAACAAATGACTGTAGAAAATTGGCGGTTGAAGGTGGAAATTATTTCAATGTTGCGGATTGTTAAGCATTATTTTTAGAATTTAATTTTTTTGGAAAATTTTAGAAAATTTTGAAAGTGATGTAATCCAAGATCGCGGACGTGGCTCAACGGCTCCACGGTCTCAAACCTCTTGTCCCCGAACATACTATTTCATAATACTCAAAGTAGTAAGTTCCTCAAATTAATTTGTTATATTATCATTATTGAGTATGAGTTTTTTTTTGTAATGGCTATTGTGAACTCAGGCAAAATAACCAGTATTAAATCATTCACAAGGTGAAAAGTTCCTCTAAATTTTAAGCTGCTCATGCTACATAATTGAAACGTTTGCGACATGGAATAATAGTTTGTAAATGTGCGCAAAGAAAGCAGATTCTCCTGCTGAAATGGAGATATATGTGTGCAAATGTTGTGTGGGTACGTATAAGCTACCATGAGAAGGGCCTCTATGTCCAAAGTTGGAAAACGTGCGCGTATTGTTCCTGCCGTAACATTTTTACTGTGGTATTTGAAGCTGAGACTAATATTTTCATATTTTGTATTTGTGAAAGGGGACAAATATTAACAAATATGAGCAGGAAGCATTATTCAAAACATTTGCCTTCTTATCTATTGTCAATAGAAAACTGTCAAATACCCTTACTGCTTAAACCGATTTTGAAATATACGATAGGCGTCAGAAAGTAAGGCTTGCGCAGTAACACAAGATGGTATCAATATCTAATAGTTTTCATCAAGTTTTGTGGCTTAATTTGGGGCATTTTAAAAAGTAGGGCATGTAATGTTATTGCATTTAAATTGCAGTTGAAAAGTATTATTTTCGTATGTTGGTATCAAACTTTTAAATTACTCTCATGGCACATCCGTTCTACTTTGCTTCTGCTTTCAAACGAAATTCGTAAATACTTGCTTTTTTTTGTGTTCGTAGCGTTCATTAGCACTTATGAATGCTCATTTCATTAATTAATTTAGCTTAATATCCCCATAATTTCGGACAATTATGTTCTAAATGCAATTCCCCACGTACATGACTAAAAAAAAAAAAGTAGTTTTAATTATTTAAATTACAGGGCAAATAAATTTTAGGATATGTATTCAGTGATAACACTGATAACAAATAGTGACATTTAATACAAAAACTAAATTTGATTCTACGTCATATTTATTTATATGAAACTTGCACTGATGACGGCAGTGTAATTACGTGTATTCGGCTATTCGGGTAACTAACAAGGTGACAACCAAACATAAAAATCATCAGCTTCAACTATGTTTTAATAAGTTGTACTATTGTTACAGCCATTGATTTTGGTGGAAATAATTTTGAACCATCTATCTTCAATGTCTTACGTGTATATCTGCAGCTCTACTTCAGGGTTGTAGGCAGCATGTCTTCACAGAGTGGAGACACTTGATTGATTGTGCCAATTAGAATAACGCGTCTGTGATTGGTATTTAGAACCGCAAGACGCTAAGAGTTAAACATATCCTACCACTGACCATGTAGAGTAGCTGTAGATGTTCACATATGGAACTGAAACCAGCAGATACAATAAGCTTTTCAGTCAAAATCAGAGGCGCTAACTATTGTTCCCTTGAGTACTCGGATACTCGTAGTTTCAGCTACGATCCTTAGCTCCGGGAAGGTTCTAACTGCTGCCTACCCCAGTAGCAACATACGTTGGTCCAACGGTTGGGTATTGGTTGGAAAGGTGGGAAATATCTTGTGTTGAGAAAAACACGTTTAACCAATGACGGAAATGAGTTGTGTAGGAAAACTTATATCAAAATAACGCTGGCCCGACATTGTTTTCCGATCGAAAACCAACATGAGAAATTATATCAAAATAATGTAGAAAACTTATTATGTACACAACTTAACCTACCTTTCAAAAGAAAACTGCTCTGATATTATTTACTGTAAGTTTTTATTTGTTGGCCAAATAATGGCAAAATATTAGAAAGACAATCGTTGGTTATTTACAAATATGTCTGTGTTGGTCCAACGTTATTTTACAACCAATGTCAATTTTAGTAATTTTCAAGAAAATGACACTGAAACATTCAATAATGGTCATATATTACCATATTTACTGAAAGAAACCCTTAAAATATAGTAAATGACAACTTTTTTATTCGTTGATAGTGTTGAACAAATGTCAGAATGCGAACTGTTGGTCTTTAGTAGTATCTTTTAGTATGTTGAGCCAACAATAATTTACAACTGATTTTAAACTTAACACCTTTTATAAAAACAATTTTATATGTTTCATAATACACATACCGTTAACTCTTATTTAAAAGAAAACTTTTCAATTATTATGTATTGCACTTTTTTATTTTTTGGTAGTGTGTTAGAAAAAATTTAGAAAGTCAACCAGTTGTTGGTAGCAAACATTACTATGTTAGGCCGATGTTACCTTAAAACCACAATTCAACCTAATAAATATCCTGAAAGTAATGCTAAAACATGAAATAACGTGCATATAATACCATATATATATATATATATAACAGTTAAAATACAGTTTATTATGCTTTTTATTAGTTAGTAGAGTGCTAGAAAAATGTTGAAAAGATAAACATTGGTTGTTAGAAAAAACGACCATGTTGGACTAACGTTATTTTTCAACCGAAATCCAACTTTATACATTTTACGAAACTAATGTTAAAACATGCATTTACATGCATATAATACCAAATATACTAAAATAAAGTTCCTAAAATATTGTTTTTGTAACTTTTACTTAGTTGGTAGACTGCTGAAAAAACGCAAGAAAACCAACAGTTCGTTATTAGCGGATATAACCGTGATGGACCAACGTTATTTCGTAACATGTATCCAACTTAATACATTTCAAGAAAATAATGCTAAAACAAGCATTAACAAGCATAAAATACATATTTATTAAAATAAAACTGCTAAAATATTGTTCCTTGTAACTTTTTAGTAAGTTGGTAGAATGCTGGAAAATGTTAGAAGCACAATATTAGCAAATATTGCCATGTTTGACCAACGCTATTTAATGACCAAAATATCACTTAGTACATTTTAGAGTAATTGTAGAGTAATCGGTAACGGTAATGGCTGAAGAACATGGGGTCGTAGGTTCGATACCGGTCTACTTCAAATGGAATTTTTAGCCTACTTTCCAAGGAAGAAAGCAGGCTTATGAGATCACCTTTCTGTATGTGTGTGTCCCTCAAAAATCATTTTGAACCAGTTGATAGAATTTCATCAAAAATTGTGCAGATAGTACTTAGCAACCGAGTTGAATTTCTTATCGATTTCGTTTACAGTGCTTTAAAAATAAAACGCACTAATCGGCTACCTCACGAAACGGATTTGTTGTTGTAATCACAGTTATGCAAAAATACAGACAATAGTAACATTTCCACGCCTGTACACAGTTATAGAGATATTCTTAAGCAGAACCGTATTTACTAAATTCGTGGGTATTAATGTCTAGTTAAAACATCCTTACATATGTAGCACTGACAACTGAAAACATGATTGATTTTTGCCCTTTATTAACATTTTCATTATTCCTACAATTTTCCTTGGTTTACTTAAGAATTTCTAATTCTGTTATTTTATGCACGTGCATCGTTGCTTCACATTCTTTCACAACGTATCAAATAAATCATATGCCCATTGCAGCAGTAATAAAACGAGAGAATATGTAAAACCTGTGTTCCACCAAGAAAAAAAAAGAGCATGACATATTTTTTAATTCACTGAGCTGACAGACAAAAAATACTGTTCACTCAACTGTTACCATTAAAAGAGGATAGCAGAGAAAAGCACTTACCACCAAATCTAGTCAAAGCATACTGTGGTAAAAAGTAGACTGAAAAATATTGTAAAATTTTTTAAGTAAATCTTTAAAACTTTTTTCTTTCCTGCAAGATCCATGCTAGTAAAATGTCCTGTGATTTTGTAAAAGCTATGTATGCAATTTAAAATTATAATTTAATGTACTAACTGGGTGTGAAAACGTGGCATAATGCTAGGCCTGTTAAGATGGCAGAAGCGACGCGGACCAAATGGTAGGCATGTGACCGCCACCTATTAAGAAGGTCGCCTGTGTTCACGTATGTTTAGTGTTCAAGTTCTAGAAATGAGAAAGCAGTAAGGACGACACAGTACGCACATCACATCTCATTATAGCCTCTAGGCGCAAGTCACTGAACTGAAGTGCAGTCTTCTCTACGATAATTTACCTGTATGAGACATTCAGTAGTGACCCTATCATTTTACGATTATGCATTAGAGATAAAGTCGTATTGTAGACGCCTATATCATGTAAAAGTAAGCACCAAGGTGTTTATACTGTACCTAAAAATACCACAAATACAGCAGCAGTCATAATTTTCAGCCGGGAGAAAATAAGCTTTAAAAATTAGAGAATGACCTGAAACTGGTACACACAAGTGCAGAGTTGTTTGGATGATATTCTTAAGGAGCCATCATTCACTTACCTTAAGTGGTTTTCGAAAAAATGACTATCGGCTGAAGCTCTGCACATCACTCTGTGGTCTGGGTAGGCAGCCACCTTAAGAAGCACTTTCCAGTTGTTTATGTGTTGCGAAGTATTCTGTAAGGCTGCGTATTTGTGACTGATATTTATACCAAAGATTGATCTGGTACGATAAATAATAAACGACATCGTAAACTGCTACAAAACTTCGCCATCAGCCGCTGGTCACAGTATTTCTTCACAACTGGCCACCAGTACGTTGGACGAGTTCACTACACCCACTTGACCAATCGTCAACAGCAGAAGATAACAACGCCTTGTACCGATGCTCTATTTGTTCCAAGATGCCAGCTTGTCTTACCCGGCCGGCTTGAAGACAGTAAAGATACTGGCACTTAATAAGAAGATTTTCAGATGAGAAACATGGGTATTGTGTCTGGTTTTTGCTATTGCTTACTGCACAACCTGTCTTCTATAAACCACACATATCTGTACTGAACAATTTTTTATCAAATGTATATTTCTTTAATGTCAAGCAAATATACACTAGAAGTAACCAATTATTTTATTACCTGAACTAAACTGTTACAGCTGTAGGGTCTACCTAAAATTGTGTCCCTTAATCCCATAATTTATGTACTTTATCTGACAAAGCTACTTATGCGTGACCAAAGATTTGAGTAAATAAAATAATGGACATGTTTGGAAATATACAAAAGTACATACTGTTAATAAAACCAAAGTAATATATCTTTGTACGCCTTTGTTTATATTCATTCCTTGAGAGTTATAATGCGATTTATGTGTTAACATGTAACAGTATAGTAACATTTGATGTACATTTAATAATATCACATACCGTATCAACAATCCCAGTAAAATCTTTTCGACCTAAATAACAAAAAAATGAGAAAAATCTAAGTATTAACTAAAGCCGTATGCCAATCGACACAAACCTACAGGTGTTTGTATTTTAACGTATACCGTGAATTACCAGACCATTTTTGGTCTCTTTATGTTAAAGAAAAATTTTAAAGAATTAAAAATAAATTGTTTTATTAATTACAAATATATCTTTAGCTAAACATTAATACTATAGAATGCGTCACTCATCATATTTAGTTCAACGAACAATTTATTCTGTATATCAATTTTATTTTACTTTTTATAGATGTTTATTCATGGTGTGGATGTCTCTGGTTACGCAGTCACTAGGCAGCTGGTGGACTGTTGAGGCGGCGAAGCGTTCAGGCTGGAGAGAAACGCTGTCGTTAAACTGTGGTCCTAGTTAGACAGCAATATGTACTTTACATTCTTCTAGAACTAAATAAATGTGATAACACATTATTGTGGTAGGTCCTAATGAATCTTACAAAGTGCTCGTGTAACTATTATTTTATTTTAAAATTTGAATGATGAAATGCGAAGGTTGTAATTGCGGTTTGGTTTAACAGAATGCACAAGGATGCTGTATATTTTGTGAATATTTCGATCCAGAATATCGAGAATGTTAGAACGAATAACATCCTCACTTGTATGCTAGAATCTCTGTTTCCAGTAGGTTAGAAGCGTTAAGTCATGTAAAAGAATTGCAACTTCTTTTTACGAAAAAATCACGAAGCACTTCTAAAATACAAATTTAATAATTGATGAACAATTTTTGTGTATAACTATTTGCGACATTTTGTATTTCAAACTCTTGCAGCATGTCTTGAAGTCTTGGCTGGCTAGTTGAATAGTTTTCGTCACATTGCACTGTTGCTATCAATGAGTACGAAATATTGATCGGTCTGTTAAATGTTTAGAATCCTTCGTGGTCGTGGGCGGATTAGGAAAGTGACTCAAAGAGTACGTATATTTTGAGTTAGTCTCCGAAAGGAACCGCGTATCTTGCAGGTGACTATTCCTTGGTTGTGTATTGAACCCGTGGTTTTCAACGAAGGTTAAGTTCTAGAACAACGGTTCACAGCGGATATTCAGACTATGTAACAGCCGCCAGTCACCACTGCGCTCATGACGCTGTAGAGAAGATGATGACGAGGATGTAGGAGTTGATGCTGACCGTCTCCTCAGCTGAGGTTGTTAGTGCAAGGTTGCTGCACGTAGTTAAGACAGAAGCCACGATTACCCACGTCTGTGGGTGCCTCCACGTTGTTGGTGTGGTACACTAGTCGAAACGGCCGCACCGTGCCTGTACACACATGCATATACACAAACTCACCCACAGCGCCAGTAAAACACAGATTCTCTTTGCAGTTTGGTACTTGCTCACTGGATGCAGATATTCGTACTATTATACAATATCAAATGACATATGATATACGATTTAATACTATATAACATAATATACAATATAGCATAGTATAACATAGTAAAATGTAATACAATATAAAATAATATTTGTAATTTTCCTTTACCAACAATTAATTACTTTCATAGGAATTTCAAATATTGCTCATTCTTGGGACTGGTAATGTTCGCAATTTGAATTGGACGTAATTTATGCATGGGACACATGGACGTTGCTGTTACTAGGACAGTTTATCATTTTTTGTTTTATACGTCCTGCAGGATTCTGAGCTAATGTCTCTCTCTCTTTCTCTCTCTCTCTCTCTCTCTTAAGAAAGAACCGCCCAATTATAACAAATTTAGAAATAAGGCAAACAACTGATACTCCAGTGTACGCAGAACTGTGTTACTTAACTACCTAAATTTTAACGTCGCTGCTATCTACATTCCAGACTCAAAAGTTCCATTTATTCGCAAACCTGAAGCACGTATTAACTAAAAATTGTTATTTCTAAAAGTTTTTAATTTCACGTCATTTCTAGTAGTTCTAGCCTATACGATATTTTTCTGTTGACTTTGGAGTGCTCCACAGCATGCCTAGGATATTGTTCTACAATCACAATCGTAACGTGAATGTACGTGTGCTTGATTGCAGTTTTTGTTGGACTGCACACAAACTGAACGGACTCCCTACCACGTAAGCGATCAAGCCCGGGCCTACTATCCACTAAGTGTTCCATGCCTTGTGTATACTTCTTCTTCTGATTCACTCTCTTAAACCTCCTCCACCCATTTGTACCGAGCTTGCAAAGTGCCAGTGACATTTAACTCGCATAACTAGGAGCTGAGTAAATCTCGGCCATACTGTCCTTACTTCCTACTACGGACAAGGAGGCCGTCTGTAATTATTGCACAGTGCATTTAATATTCCTCTCGTGTTATGCTTTGTAAGGGTCTTCCGTAACAGGTATAGTTCAGTATTTAGTATTTCCTTAAGTCGTGTTTTGACCCATCTGCCAGTTAAATCCCCTATTGACAGAAGTGTATTTAAGGGGGCGCTTAACCGAAATTTCATATAATTTTAATAATTTTTATGTTTGTACGAGATATGATTTGTTTTGTAGACGTACACTGTGACTGATTTTTTCTGTAGTGAAAATGTTTTACCTTTCATTGTTTATTTTATAATGGCATATCGGAGTCTACATTTGTAACCAGCTGACTTACAGAACTGAAACCATTCACAATGCAACTGTGTAGGGCTCAAGGTCTTCTATGCAACAGTAAAAAATATATATATTTATAAAATTTGCTGACATTTGAAAATAAAATTTAAATAATTCAAGAATTTTTAAAAAATACAAAACAATTCTATTTTTGATTTTTGTATACGAGACCTTGTAGCATACAGCATCGTTATTCAGTGTGAATTACTTCAGTTCTCTAAGTCAGTTGGTTTTCTTTAAAGCATAAAAATTTAGTAGAAAATCGGACCTTGACATGCCATTACAAAAAAAAGTGAATGCTACAATTTTTCATTACAGTTAAAAATAGTCACAATGCATGTCTACAAAACAAACAATAGCTCGTACAAATAAACAAATTATTAAAACAATAAAATTTTTCGAATAGCTCCTCTATAAGGAGTTCGTACTGATGTTACTTAATATGACTTGCGAGGCAGGGCAATCGATATTTTTGTACCGCCTTTGTTGCGTTCACGTCCGATATTCAATTTTTGTTTCATGGCCTTGACAATGTCTTGTTAAATATAACGTCGTATTAGTTGGAAGATATTTATATTGCGAAAACATATCTAGAGAAAATCTTAGACGCCTAACTCATGGTGACTCAGTATTATTTTTAAGATAATATGATTAATTGGCGTATTAACGTAAGAATAATGTAATCACGTAATGAATTAATGCGTTTTTACACGAAAATATTGTTTATGAAATGGCTGCAATTTATTTAATCTGCGAAATGAATAAAACTTCTGTATAAGCTTTGCTTGATATATTACAATGGAAAATTTTGGTGTGCGTTTAATGTGAGCGCTAGTATGGAATAGCGACGAAATTCAGAAAGAGGGCAAACGGTAGCACACCAAGCAAACGAGCTGACAAACGAAATCTTCCATCATATTTCCTACACACGGAAATCAGGAGCGAAACCACCAGGAATCGAACCCGTAAGTCTCTCGCCAAAGCGGCACTTCATTACCGTAGTACGCTTTGCTTAATTTACACGTATTAAGCTAATGTTGATCAAATAAATTTAGTTGTTTTTATCATTCTGGACTCCCTCTCATAGAAGAATGGATTCAGATCTAAAATATTCCAGTATATTATAATTGGTAACAAATAATTCATTAGTGTGAGAGTGTGTCAGTGTAAGGGGGAGGTAGTGTGGCAGGGTGGTGGTGTGAGAGGGTGATTGTGTGAGAGGGTGATTGTGTGAGAGGGTTGTAGTGTCAGAGGGTGGCAATGTAAGAGGGTGGTAGTGTGACAGGGTATAGTGTGAGAGGGTGATGGGGCGAGAATGTGTCAGTGTAAGAGGGTGGTAGTGTGGCAGGGTGGTGGTGTGAGAGGGTGGTGGTGTGAGAGGGTAGTAGTGTTAGAGGATTGTAGCATGAGAGGGTGGCAATGTAAGAGGGTGGTAGTGTGACAGGGTGATAGGGTGAGAGGGTGGTAGTGTGAGAGTGTGTCAGTGTAAGAGGGTGGTAGTGTGGCAAGGTGGTGGTGTGAGA